>VWZL01002623.1:170427-236615 GCA_013396915.1 Stercorarius parasiticus | reverse complement strand
CCAACCTGTACTGGTGCACGGGGTTATTCCTCCCCAGGTGCAGCACCCTACACTTGCCCTTATCGAACTTCATAAGGTTCCTCTCTGCCCAACTCTCCAACCTGTCTAGGTCTCTCTGTATGGTGGCACAGCCTTCTGGTGTGTCAGCCACCCCGCCCAGCTTTGTGTCATCGGCAAACTTACTGAGGGTGCGCTCTATCCCCTCATCCAGGTCATTGATGAATATATTGAAGAGGACTGGACCCATTACTGACCCCTGGGGAACACCACTCATCACTGACCTCCAACTAGACTCTGTGCCCCTAATCACAACCCCCTGAGCTCTGTCTTTCAACCAGTTATCTATCCACCTTACTGTCTGTTCATCTAACCCACTCTTCCTAAGCTTCCCTATGAGGATGCTGTGGGAGACTGTGTCGAACGCCTTGCTTAAGTCAAGGTAGACTACATCTACCACCCTCCCCTCATCTATCCATCCAGTCATGCAATCATAGAAGGCTATCAGATTAGTCAGACATGATTTGGGGACAAACTTTTTAGCAGGGCCTGTTGCAATAGGACGAGGGGTAATGGCTTTAAACTAAAAAAAGAGTAGGTTTAGGCTAGATACAGGGAAAACACTTTTTGCTATGAGAGTGGTGAGATACTGGAACAGGCTGCCCAGAGAGGTGATAGATGCCCCATCCCTGGGAACATTCAAGGTCAGGTTGGACAGGGCTCCGAGCAACCTGATATAGTTGAAGATGTTCCTGCTCATTGCAGGAGAGTTGGACTAGATGACCTTAAAAGACCCCTTCCAACACAAACTATTCTGTGATTCAAAAGCCAGAGGTACTCTTCAGTACCTAAACTGGAAGGCATAGGGTCTGTAATGCTGAATAGTGTGAGTGGTTTCTTCTACTTGATGCATTTATTTTGCCCATCAAGATCAGCTTGCTAGTGGTCCTGAAGGTCCTTCACTAGCTGTGCTGAAGAAGTGAATGTTAATGCAAAGTTTGGGCTTTCTAGTGGGCTCCATGGAAATTACATATTTAAATCAGTAGTAAATGGTAGCATTTAGCTCCCTCAGGACATTTGGAAAACCCTATCCCACAAATGCAAATTGATTGCAGCTTTGTGAAGAGAAGCGTGATAAAGGGGTTTGAAAAGCTCAATGGGAGACAGGAGTTAGCACGAGGCCTCTGCAGAAACGGATATGTGTATTTAGGAGCTGAAGTGCTGTCTGAATCAGCAACCGGATGAATTGGATTTGTTTCAGGGGTCAGTGCCCAAATAAATATTTGCAGTGAGACATTCACCAGTCTTTATTAAACCTAGGCTGAGGCTAGCCCGTACTCTGAGGCGGTGAAGGAAAGAGACACGAGATAAAAGGTTTGCATTAGTATTGATAGTTACGTTTGTCCAAGGATTTTTTTTTTTTGCCTTACTTAAAGGGAAGACAGGTCTAAGAGGTGTTTGTGAGATGACAAAAGAGGTGCTTTGGGACGTAATTTTTCCTTTTGGATGAATTTTTAGAACAACTGAAGCTAGAAAAGCTTTGCCCTCAATAGTGTCCCGTGAAACTCAGAATTTGCTTTCAAGTGAAAAGACAGCTGCGAACACACGCATGGGAAGGCATAGGGCAAAACACTGCTTTGAAGGAGTTAACAAGTGTGTGGAGCAGAGCGCTCCGTTGATAAAGCCTGTTTAGATTTTTCAAAGGCGTTTATCAAGGTTCCTCACAGAAGATATTTAAGGAAACAAAGCTGTATGGAAAAAGAAGAGGGTCTTTACTTTAAAAAGTTGGTTAAAAGATGAGGAACAAACAGAGTGGAAGTAAATAATGAGTTTTCCTGGTGGAGGGAAGTCACCATCAGAATACTGCAAGGTCTCATGCTGAGAACTTAGATCCTTCAAATATGTGTCAGGGACTTGAAAAAGGAACAAAAAATAAAAGAAATGAGTTTTGGCAATGCAGCAAACTATTTGGGGTAGTAAAGATAGAGGCAACTTGTGAAGACGTGCAGAAGAATGTTCTGAAACAGAGTGGCGGGATGCTAAAGTGACAGATGAATTTCAGGGTAGGAAAATGTGAAGTGATGCACATAAAAATAATTCTGCATGTACACAAGATGATGAGCTGTGAAATGCCAACAGGCTCTGGGGGCTTGAGGTCTTGGGTTATAATGTAGAACCCTGTGGTAGCATTGGCTCAGCGCTCAGCAGCGATCAAAACCAAATTGAACATTAGGAGTTATTAGGAAAGGCAGTGGGAAGAAAACACAATCCAGCTGTGTAAGCCTGTGGTTGCACTGACTGCTGCTCTCTTATCTCCCGGCACTGGAACAAACCAGGGAAACTGGAAAGAGGCTCAGAGCAGGGTTAAAAATCAGAGATAAGGGGTAGGTTTTGTACCAGGAATTTTCAAGAAGACCAGGATTCCTTAGACTGAGAAAGAGACAGCTAAGAGGAAATATTGCAGAGGTCTGTAAAAATGCTGAGAGACAGTGAAGGTAAATAAGAAGTGATTTCTGGTGACCCACCCCCATCCTAGTACTGAGGGGCATCAGATGGAGGGTGAGACTGCAAGTTGTTTCCAAAGGGGAGAGTAGACCAGGATGTGTAGCTTGTAGCAATGCATGTGAAATAAAGTGTTAATCACGGGTACTATGGCCTTTTCGTAAATGTCTAGGAAGCCTTTAATGAAAGGTTAATTGGGCAGTGGATCGGCAGAGAGGTGCCCAGGGAGAACGGGAAGTGTTGCTGAGAGAAAAGGGCGAGTGCACAAGTGGAGACAAATTGATTTTATTTCTGCGTACCGCAGTGGGATGGTAACTCATGCTGTTGCCTAGCTGATGTTTACTGAAACTGGAAGGCCACCATTCAGCCTGTGGCTGTCCTACCATCGTGGTATAGGTCATATTGGTCTTTTGCCAGCACGTGCCATTCCTTTGGCTTGGTTCAAGGCTGACAGGGCTTCAGCCCCATGGAACACCTAGGTCTTGGGAGGAGCATGCCCTGGGAGACCTGAGTGTCTCTCAGACCTGCCTTATTGTGAGAGCATGTGTGATGCTGAGCTCTGTCCCCATTAACCTTGTTGAGTCCTCTTCAGAGCAGGGCTGGGGAGTTGCGGACTCCACTGGCTTTACTTCTCATCACCACCCACGTCACGGCATGCTGGTACTGAAGAAGCAAAGCTGATGAGATCCTGTTCTTGGAAGCATATCTGCGTTTTATCTCTGCTAATAAAAAGATAAAGGTTAAAGGAAGCTCCAGAAGGGGGAACAATCTTCAAATTAATTTCATTTTCGAACTGGACAGATATCTTGAAGATTTTAGTGGTTGACCCAGCTGGGATCTTTCCCCTTGCTCAGGGCAAGCGTTACCTTGTCAGAATGAAATGTTTCTGGGATCTGAGTGCCTGCCAGCAATAGGGCTGTAGACCATGTGAAGCTTTTTTTTTTTGAAGTCTCTTATTTCTCATATAATTGGCTGCATTTCATGAATTATCTCTGAGGTTGCTACTGTAGTTTTGTGCTACTAGGCTACACCCCATGCACACTGCTATTTTGTCTGCTGCTCAATCTCTGACCTCCTAACTCCATGGGATTACTATGGAAGTCTTCCTTTCACCTGACTGCCTAATTATTAACGTGACCATATGCTGTCCTGTCTGTTGGTGCCACTGAACATCTGTGTGGGTAGGTTGAGGGCCTCCTTACTGGAAGGTTGGCTTTGGCATGACGGGCGCACGCTGTGGGGCCATGGCCAATGCGATGCTCTTCATTAGGTGCTGCAGGAGCAGGTCATGGTTTGGTGTCTTGAGAGTGAGGATCAAGTAGAGTTGGGTTGGGTCAAAACTGTCTACATAGATGCCATGTCTTATTTAGAAGATCCTGCCTTGTGTTTTATTGGCATTCAGGCATGGTAGAGACGTGTGCACTGATTCTTGTATGTGCTTAGGGCATATGACTGCCCCTAAAAGAAATGAGTATCTCAATGAGCAGAGTTTGCTCACCTAAGCTTTAGACTGAACAGATGTTCAGTGCATCTGGCTTTGTACAAGGCTGAGACTATGATTGCTCTTCCATTAGGCTTACATTCTTTGGATTTACCCTTTTATTGCTGTTAACTTTCCTTTCTTCCAGAATTACTTTAGTAATGTGGAAGGGGAGGGCAAGAGGGCTTGAATGGTGCTTTCGTGACACTTTGTTCAGAACATCAGCCCTTTGTTTAGATCCTAAATCGCTTTTAAACGTGTGACCTGTATTCCGACTTGGATCTACCGCTCTTGCTTGTTTGATTGCTGATGTTTTTCTGGTCTTGAAATTTTGGGTAAGCTTGAATATTGCTGTCATTAGAAACGCACACTGCACTCTCCCTATTATTCTCATTTATCAGCTCCCAAGAGCTGCTGCTGTTAGCTGCCAGCCTAAAAATGCCCTTTCAGTCTTGGCCAGCCAGAGAGCTTTCCCAAAGAGGAGCTGGGATAGCCAGCGGGAGCAGTGGCTACACTACTCCCAAGGAAGGTTGAGTTCTGAGNGAAAAAAAAAAGCTGATGGAGAGAATTTTACTGACTAGTAACTAAATCTGAGAATTAATAAATCCATGATAAAAGAGTTCAGGAACATAAGATTTGCAATAGCATATAATAACCTGATGGCGTGGTGATGTGTACGGGATACTGCAGAAGGCGGCATTTAACAATATGCTCTTGCATGCTTGATGGAGCATCTGCAGAACCAAAGTCATGTTTTCTCTGCTGTGCTGCTTGTGGACCAGCAATATTTCCTAAATCCAAACCTTACGCGCCTTAGAAAGAAAAGGTCAGAGAAATGGCCTGGATTGTCTTAAGTTCTGTGCTTTGAAGGAAAAGCCTTGGAAAGTTGTAAGACATCTGAAATTGTGCCTCTTACTCAGGATGCTCCGCTAATTCCCTGATGAGCAACTAAGCTTAAGTCCTCCTGGCGCAGGCAGGTGGAATTGAGTGTGAAGAACCCTGATAAATGTTAACAAGGGGTTTGGGCCACCTTGTTCCTGAGGAGAACCTCATGCTCTGTGTCCTCCTGTGGCTCCTGGACTGCAGACTGGAGGGGCTCCCCCAAGCATGCGGGTGGGACTGAGTGCTGTCGTACTGGCTGCAGCGGTCCCCTCTGTGTTTTTAAAAGCGTGTTTTTCTCACTGTCGACACCAGCACAGTCTCATGAGCTGGCACTATTAGCATGTGTGTTTTCCCCTCACACTGTGCAAGAATAATTACCCTCTCTCAGCAGCGCGAGTGTTTCTGTTCCCTCTGATTTATGGAGGCAAAGAACTCGTTTGGAAGGATGAGTCAGAAGTAATTGAGCTCCAGGGGGGCTGTACTTAACGGCTTTTCCTCTCTTTATTTTTGCCCTGTACTGTACCTCACAGTTACCAGTGCTTTGGCCTTCCAGGGAAACGTGCATTAAAGCTTACAAGTGAGCTTGGGCTGTATACTGTCTTCATGCACATTTAAAAACCAACCTGATTCTGTAACTCAAGAATGTGACACAGAGATAATCTTTTAAGCTTTGTGATATCATCATAAATATAATATGATTCATTGTAGGCTATTCCCAAACGCTTGGCACCTTGTACAAAATGCAGGATGGGTGTGAGAGCTGCTCCGCAGGAGCATTCACATGCAGCTGCTGCTGGGGAGGCTTCGGCGGCTGTCGAGTCGCAGGGAGCTGCGCTGGGTTGAGGTGCAGAGCATGAAATAAAAAGGATTGCTAGGTGTAACTGAAGTTCCTCCGAAAGACCCAGAGTCATTTAGAGGCTGGGGAAAGCTTTAAGGAAGGGCTGGTGCTTGTGCAGAGAGGAAGCCAAAGGCGTGCATGTCTGAGGAGGGGGAGATTTGCAGCAGTTTGTGCCTGAGTATGGTGCTGTTTGACGCTGCTGTTGCTGAGTGAGTCACGAAGACAGACCCCAAGTGAGCAGGGAATTGATGGCGTGGGCTAGGGCAAAGGTGGGATACAGAGCCATCATTTGCTGAACTGACATAAATGATAGGCAGCAGATATATTTTGCATCTTGCTGGATAAGGTCTGTGGGGTTGACCTCCCCATGATGTTTTGAGAAGACTTTTTGAGTCCCACAGTGGCTGGGTGAGCATCAGGGCAATGTGAAAGACCTGTGGTGGGGTGAGCTGCTGGCTGACTGGCTGGCAACCAGGAAAGCAGTTTTTATTATCCTCTCGAAATAATTTCTGTCCTGGTGTGGTAGTGAGCCAGGCACTGGCACTCACAGGGGCCTCAATCTCACAGGCAGGATTTGAATTGAGGAGTACTCAGAGGGAACTGAGTAATTCCCTCCACCTTTCTAGAAGGGCACAGCAGAAAATCAGTGGCAACCAGCTAACCTGGGAGCCTTGGGCAATGCAATTCAAGTTAGGATGTCTGCCTTTTTTGCTGATACTGGTTTCTCCTTCTTGTCCCTTGTTTGAGTTTAAAACTTTTCCTGCTGAAGCTCTCTGGTGATAGGAAGCTCTGTGAGAGCTCATGCGGTGCCCTGTTCCCCTGCTATTTTGCATGACATCTTTGCCATTAGCTGAAACGGTCGCCTGATTCAGCTGCTGGCTTCTCCCAACTTGGGGTTGACTGATAAACCTCTGTATGAGCTGCAGTGACTGATGACTCTGCTCTCGCATTTCCATTTCTATTTACAGTTTAATTTATCCCTCCCTCTGTCGAGTGCTTCTTGAGAACACTTCAGTGGCTTTTTCCTTCAAGTGTAGCAAAACTAAACAAAAGAGTTTGATGTTTCTTTGCTGGGCTGAATAACTCACTGTTATGATTGATAATGGTGAAACTGGTTTATAATCTCTCTGAACAGTGATGCACATCATTAAAAACCAAGCAAACTCCAAGTCCTCTACAAATCTGATTGCTTTGAACAGCACATGATCTCTGGGGAACTTAGAGTGGGAGCTCTAGCTCTGAGGGTGCTTTGAAGCAAGAAGCTCAATGCATTGTAAGAAGTAATTGGGAAAACTAAGGTGATGGATCAACAGTTCATTGATTTACATGTGCCTTTGACAGGTAGAATTGTCTGTTGTAAATGGTTTTTGCTAGCTTCCAGCCAGTAATCTCTTGGTTGTCCCCCCTACCTTCCTTCTGCTAAAGAGACTGCACTGTCACAGAATTAATCTCATTAGTTAGTTAGTCTTATTTTCTCTGTGGCTTCTTTAGTCTGTGGATCCAAACTGTGAATCGTGGCATGGATGGCATAGTATCTCTTTTCTGTATTGTGGCCAGCTCAGATTTGAGGTGTGGATGCTCATGGGGGTTAAACTGAAAACACCAGTGTTGTGGACTCTTAAACTAGATTTTCCTCAGGTACATCCACTCATGCTGTTTGTCTGCAAGAAGGGCTTTAGGAAACAAATAAAAAGACAATGCAAATCTGGTTAGAGCAAAAACCTAAGAAATGTACAAACTAGCGCTTGTGGAAAGTTCTCTGGTGAAGCTGCCAGCCTTCCTTGGACACAATTTACAAATGGAGTTTTCCTAGAAGGGTACCCAAGGCTTGCCATGTACACAGGTTTCTGGCTCTGATCTGCCATTCAGGTGATGTAATGCATCCAGGTGCTTGTTGCTTAAGCCGTTCTTATGAGTGAAGGTGGTGCCTGGTGCTCTTACCCCTGAGCAATCAAGTGATCGATCTATCTGTCCATCTACCTGATGGCCTCCATCACTGTCTGGTCTGACCTTTAAAACCGTGCAATGCCCTGCCACATACAGCTTTCATGGATGGAAGTTGTTTCTCCTTTGCAGATAAAGGCCAGTGGTTGTTTATCTCCAGTCATGTTAAATGTTGGGGAGAAACTTAAACCCAGATTCTCTGACTACTGAGCTATCCTTAATCTCTGAGCTGAATTCCTCCATGGACAATTTTGTAAATGCACTGGTTGCTTGCTCTGAAGCATTACCTCCCCCACAGATGGAAATACATTCCCATTTCTCTCTGTCACTTTGGGAGCAGTTGGTATGCTCGAGACACCAGGATCATCCAACAATTACTGTGTTAACCAGAGCTTATTTTGTACTTTGCTACTTTGAACACAAATATCCCAAAATGGCCTGAAGATGCATGGCTGAGTAGCCATGTGAAACAACTCCAGCTTTCCAACAAATCCAAAATACAGGTGGCTGCTAAAAATGATGTTGTCTGGAAAAGCCTTGAGACCATTTGATTTACCAAGAACAGTTACTGCTATCAGACATCTCTGTGGCTTATGTCAAAGGACTTTGAAGGTTACTAGTAGACTGCAAGTAAGAGATTAGTTTCTTATTACAGGGCAGTAAAGTCGGTCCTAAGATACTACTAAATCATGTTGGTTACCAAAAGGAGTAGAGGAGCTGCAGCAGAAGGTGTGGAAGAGGTGCTTGAGTCTCAGCCTGGGAGGCAATGTTGTAATTCAGATAGCAGGGCGTAAGATACCAGATTGCTTTAAATGTGTTGCAACCCTGTGGTGTCAAGAGTTTGATGCATCCCCAGGGGCCTAGCGAGGAACAGCCCCATCTCTGTGCTAGACTTTGGAAACACAAGGTATGCAGAAGCCTCTCCTCCGCAAATCCCCAGAGACAGGCTGGGTCCTTAAAGAAAATGGATTGCTGACAGCTTTTGGGCAAAGCCTTGTGCTGGTTTTGATGGCACCGCTGGATAGAAATGTTCTCACTGCTGCTGGCGCTGCCTTGCTAATGTTGCATTGCTCCCCTGGAACAGGGATTTGAGGATGACTTAAGTGTCTTGGTGGTGTTTGTTGTTTGGAGGAGGTGTTGAGGATTACAGGGGAAGCAGTGTCAGACATACAGGACCAGTGTAGGACAGGCTGGACCTGCTGCCCAGGGAAGGCAGGGTGGTATGGTAGGGGTCTTGCAGAGGTGGAGGTGAGTAATGAGGGACAGGTAGCATGGCCAGGGACAATCAACTGAAAGGGCTGAAGGCAGGACAGGCAGCTTCATTGCATTTGAGGTGGGTTGCTGTAGGAGATGCTGTTGGACTATGGAGAAACCCTAGTGCAAGACATCAGGTTTTTTTGACACTAAGTGGAATTTGGCTTGTCCAAATTCAGACATCGGCACTGGGATCGAAGAGCTGGGGTCCTTCCCCCCAGGGACAAGCAGATGTAAAGCTCAGATCTCCTTGTCCCTAGGTAGGGATAAAAGATAAGCTAAGGGGGCCTCCCTCTAGCCTGTGGAGGGAAAGTCCATGGAAATATTTCCTCCTGCCAGGGAGGACTGCTGAGCCCTGTCGCTTTCTTAGCGGTGGAGGTGTACGCTTGTGCTTTCCCGAGAGCTGCTGTTAGTCTGGACCTCCAAAAGGCACAAAAAGAATTCCCTTGTGCCTGTTGAATCGCAGCGGCTGTGAGGAAACTGAGGTTTTGTTAGGGAGGTATAGGATGAGTCAGAGGCGAGCTTGATTCCTTATTCTGCTGCCAATCTACTGCATTATGCCTCTGCCTGCCCTGTAAAATTGGGCTGATGCTGCTTGCTGCTGAAGCAGGAGAGGCAGTGAGACGCTGTCAAGGCTTATGTGCTACCAGAGACTGTCCCTAGGTGAGGCAGGTCCTAAAGAAAGCAAACCTTGTTCTTTCTAATCCTATGTGAGTCATTTTCTCTTTGGAAAAGCTTCTTCTGAAATGAGAGTGGCCTTGTCTCTAATGAGTGCCTCCAAGAACATCAGGGGGCACATGAAACAGCGCGCAGAACCTCTGCTATGGTAGGGCAAAAGGTCTTTTTAATTTAGTGTAAGGTCCTTTTGCTTGATAAAGATACAGAATATGGATGCAAAAAAGTCTTTTGGCTGATGACATTTGGAGATGAGCATGTTTCTTCTAGATCTTACCCAGAGGGTATGTTGTTGTGTGTTTTGATTTGTTATGCTAAGTAATTTCAAAATATCTCCGTGCTGGGCAAAGGTTTGGTGCAGTGCCACCACATGCACGATTACACTTCTTTCTTCTTCCTTCCCTGCCATCCTACATCTTCCTTTCTCTCTTCTCAGTATTGTCCACGCAAAACAAATTTAAATAGGCAAGTGGGCAGCTGCTAAACCCAGGAGGCTCTGAATGCTCTCCTTCCTGGGAAGGACCTGAAAGCCACAATTGGGATTTTGTTTCTCTCAGAATTTTAGCTGGAAAAACAAGGTTGGAAGATACAATTGTTGCAGCTGTAGCATGAAATTATACATTCTTTGGATTAAGAATTTTCCTCTTTGATTTATATCTTTATCTTGATATTTTATACAAAGAATGGTGGAATTTTTTTTCTTCTATGGCTTGAAAACAGAATTTCCACGGGGTGGGAAGAAGAGGTTTAGGACTGTTCATTCCAGTGCAAACTGAAATTGTGAGCCTTCACAGCATGTTAGGACCTGAACCGCTAAGACAGGAGATACGTGCTTCCCTCTGGGAAGGGGGCATGGGTGCCAGGTTGGAGTGTCCCTTCTGCTGGTTCCCTCCCGCCAGCTCCAGGCCAGGCACAGAGAGGACCTGACCCTGCTTATGCCCTGTCTCCAGCAAAGGTCTGACCTGTCGAATTGTAGAGGTGCTCAATTATTTTGATGAGCGATTGCCTTTTGACCTGGGAAGATGTTCTGCAAACTTAGCAAACCCCATCAGCTTGATGTGAATTGGCAGCTCCATTGGAGATTGCCGGGCGGTGTTTTGCAGTTGTGCGTTGCTTTGTGAGGACATGGATGGTGATTTTAATGAGTCTAGCCCTGAATGAGAGGAGCACTTCTTGCAGTTGACAGAGGCCCCCGGGGCTGACCTCACTGGCTAGCCTGCCCCAAACCCTGCCTCAGCCTGTCCCCCCCACCAGCCTTGGAGTGGTCAGATTTCCCCTCCCAGGCTGCTCATGTCCTCCGGGATCCACTCACCCATCCTTCCTGCTCGTTTTCCTGCCAACCGTACCTGTTCAGACTGGCTTTCCAGGGAGGGTGTCTGTGTCTGTCCCCTGACACCCTGCTTCAAGCAGGATTGCTTTGGGTTTAGTTACTCAGCAGGGCTGATGTTTCCTGAGAAGGGTGACTCGTGGCCTGCTTCCAGCCCCTCGTCTGTGCCCTTTTTATTATTCAAACTGAAATAAATAGATACATGAAAAATGTGTTTCTTTAATCGTTATTGGAATACATTTGCTTTTCTCTTAGGAATGGAAATAAACAACCAAAATGTCATCTGTATTTTTTTCCATACTTTTCAGTGTCTGAGATCTAGAGCAATCTTGCAGATCACTGCTCCCCTCCAGCTCAGTCCAACTCTTTCCAATTGCATCAAACGAGATTTCAGCCACCCCCCCCCACCCTCCCCCCGCTTTTTTTTCTTCTCCTAAGGACAGTGGCTAACCTTATCTCTATATTCCAAACCAGCAGCTCCTCTGGGGTAGACCATGATGGGATATTATACACCAGCAATGTACATGGACTATTGAGTGTTGTTTCATAGATAAGGCAGTGGGAAGGCAATGTTTTCTCTGTTTTGTCTATCCACTTCACTAACTATTTATCAGCCCTATCACAGCAGCGTCCAGCGGCCTCTGATCAGGTTTCCACTGTGCTGGGCATGGTTCAGAAAATCCCTTTGGGATGTTAAATCACGAGTTTGAGGAAGAAGAGGGTGGCTGTGGCTCTAGATGAGGATGAAGGGTCAGGCAGATGAAATGCACGGTACCAGAGTAAGGAGCTACTAAACACGGTGTTCCTGGTGGCATCAGCTTCTTTTTTTGGCAGGTTTATGACAAAGATCTCTTGCTAAAAGGATCACTAAAGAGAGACTCCCAGAGTTTAATGTGATGCTGGCATCCCGATTACCTAGACTTGCACGGCTTTATTTGCAGACTAGCATGTTCATGGCAGCATGCACCACCTCCATGGCTGTGCGGATACCTTATCTCTGCAAAACTGTACTGCAGATTACAGCTGGTGGGTCAGGACGGCTGTCCTGCTGTTATCTACAGGCTTGGAAGGATTGGCGGAGAGGAAGAGGGGAAGATGCTTTGCTTGAATTCATATCTCAGCATCTACAGCACTTAATTTTATTTTTGCATTGTCAATTAAGTGGGGGTTTTTGTTGTATTGCCATAACTCCCTCTGGTGGCTAATTCGACAGTTTAACCATCTGTTTTGATTGATTTTTATATCTAGATACAGCACAGTTGTGTCTTGGAGACTGCCTTGGATGGAAAAGGTGAGGAGCTTGTGCCCTGTTGAGGCGATGTGTTTGCTGCCTGTTCTTGCCGTGCAGGTTTGCCTCTTCTCTGTGGCTGAGTAAACTCATTGCCCTGATTAATTCTCCTCTGCCTCGCAGCTACAGAGCGCGTCTGTAACATTTGAAATCCTCATCAGAAGGGTTTGCTGAGTCTCTGCTGTGCTGCCAGGCTGCAGACAGTAGAGCTGCGGACAGAGATGCCAGCTGAGGCTGTGCCTGGGAGGGAGTTGTTTCCTCCTCCGCAAGCACCACTGCAAAAGGAAACCCCAGGTATGACAGGAGCACCATGCTGCGGAGATTCCCAGGAGTTATCTGACATAGCTAGCAGTTATTAACACCGCGCTGAAGCTGAGACAGGCAGCTCTGCTGTGCAGAAATCTCTCTCCCAGCTGGAAAACTCAGAGGTAGCTCAGAGTTTTGGTCTCTGCGCTGCTGGGTCACAGCTGTGCATCCTGCACCGGGAGCATCACCTGCCTTCGTGGGCATGACTGCTCCCTGCTCAGGCGGACACCTCTGCTTGCTGGCTCCTGGCCCCCCTTCCCCATGGGGGAAAGAGGTTTGGCTCTTCCACAAGCTGCTCATGTCCCCAGCCACGGAGCACTTTAACACACTGGCCTTTCTGTGCTGCAGATATAAAAATACAGAATCACAGAATTGTAGGGGTTGGAAGGGACCTTTGGAAAGGAGTTCACCTAGAGCAGGCTGGACAGGAGCGCATCTAGGCGGGTTTGGAATATCTCCAAGTCGCCTTTACCTATGCCATACAGAAACCACAGAATAGTTGTTTAATAAATAAGTACTATGTTCCTGCAGAGTCATCGGTTGTTTTTATATTTTTATATATATGCGCACCTTTGCAGGAATTTTGGCGCAAAAAGCGTAACTAACAGGTTTCCCTTTCCCCAGCATAACAGAAAGAAAAGACAGATGCTATCTCTTTGTTCTCTGGGTATTATTCCTTGCTGCTTGGTATTGAGTTTAATTAAATTCTGGACATTTAACCCTTAATCAAAGTTGATGGATTATGTTTAAAACTACATGCTAGCCAGAAGTATTGTGGGTGTAGTGCTGAAATGCTCGGGAGCTGTTGTGGCAGGAAAGCAGTCTTCTCCCTCTCTGGTTCCTATGGGCTCACCTTGATTTAGTGCAGAAGCGCTGAAGTGCAATGTCCCTAATCTATGGCTGGGAAGCTGAAGAGACATGGGTGGTTTGGATCAGATGGAAAGTCTGACCCATATCCTGATGTATTTTGCCTGTTTAAAAATAGAATTTGGTGTTTGCTTCCCTTTCCTTCTGCTTTTCTTTGTGCTGATGTAACTGCTGAACTTGGGGAACTTGTGCGTATGCCAAGCCAATATGAGGAACTGGGAAAAAAATCAGCCTTTTTGGTATTCCTGAGTTACCCCGGGTTTGTTTCAGTGCAAGAAGAGAATGGAGTTGGCTGCTTTCTTGTGTAACCAGCAGGTGTACCAGGCTGAACTCTGCGTTTCCTTATGTGCATTCAATATACAAGTGCAAGAAGTCTAACCCAGGAATGTGTCTGTCCTTGGGGCTAGAGAGGAGTGTGGGGATCCCCTGCCACCCCCAGACTGGGAAGCAATGGGGTCATGTCTGGGGGTGCTGAGAGCATCCTCTCTGCGGACAGCTGGGACTTCTTACCTTTTTTCTATCTAACTTTGAGCTGTTGAGGAGGCCTTTCTAAGGTGGGCAGCATGGGAAGTAGGGGGAGCCAAGAAGTGGAGATGAGGAGCAAAGTCTGAGCTGGGAAAAAGTAGGCAGTAACTGTCTTGTCTGGTCAGCACTGAGTTTAAATCCTCCTTGAAAGATCACCGTTCCCTGGTGGGTCACGTAAGGGCTAAGTTACAGGCAAGAGGTTAGGCAATGCAATTCCCTTTTAACATTTGTAAGAACACTAAACCTGCTGGCTAAAGCTGGATCCATAAAATTACAAGAAATACCTGAATGAATCAGTGTGATCCGTTACTTTTTGCAGGTCTGAGATGGCATAAGGGTACCGCAGGGGACAGCAGTGGTGAATCCTGCTGGGAGGACTAATCCTCCCTGGAGCTGCTGCACACAGACCCAAGTTTTCAGTTCTTGAGAGACCTGGGAAGCCAGCACGAAGCTGGGCCAGAGGAGATAAAATGCTGCAGTAGCAGCAAATCCTGCTGCCTGTCAGGCTCCCTTCTCAGGGGGGTTACAACCGCAGGCGCACTGTGTCGAACTCGGGGGCCTGCTCAGCAGAGCCAGGTGCTGGAGGTGCTGCAGACCTAGCCGGAGTGCTCATGTCCCTTTGTGATCAAGCGCTCGTCAGTGTGAGTGCCAAGAGGAAGAAAATTCATCATGACCTGAGGGTGCTTCTGCTGGTAGTAGGAAAATGGTGGGCTCCTCACCTAGCCCTTGCTAGATGTGTGTCCTGTGTTCCCAGCTGTACCTGTCTCTTGCCTGTGCTTTATCTGCCAGGGAATTTCTGACTCTGGGAAAACTAGTGATGGAGGAGCTGCAGCTTCTTTGGAGAGAGCAGGAGATTTTTTGAGGTAATGCCCCCAGCTCCATGCTTGGAGACTTTCCCAGAGGGTTTTGACGCATCTGAAAAGCTGGTGGTTAAGAACTGGACCTCAGGGAGCTGCCTGCATTGCACTTGCTGTGGTTTTGGGTTTTTTCTTGTGACTGGAAAAAAAATATATCAAACCTGCAAAACTTGGGAATGTGTTACAGTAATTAACTGTGGTGTAAAGAAAGTGAGGGACATCCTGGACACAGAGGAAATTAAATGGAAAGTGGTATTGAGCTTATGTGGGATGGAATTGCAAAGAGCTCTGTTTGCAGGGTGGAAATTAATTATTGGATTTTGTCTAAAGCTGAGCTTATGTGAGAGGCATGTCTCAGTCTTCCAAACATTGCCACCTCAACTCTTTGCTTCTCTGTTTGTTAGAGGCACAGGCAATGATCTACCTGGTGACAGCTCAAGCCAGCTCAGTGGGGCTGGGTTGCTAAGACTGCTGATGTTTACATTCTGGGATGTTTTAATTTCAGATTAAAATTTTAGTTAACTAAGGGCAAATCAAATCTGTCTGTCACCAAAAATGCAAACCTCTGCAAGCCTTCCATATAGTATGTTGCCTTGAACAGGGACGTGGCACATCCCAACAGAAGCAGTGTGAGGAGGACGTTTAGCTGACTGAGATCTCCTGGTTCCTCTGGGGATATGGAATTGCCTGTGCCCTTCTCTGGCAGCAGAGAAAAGAGGTTGCTTTGGCCAACGCTGCTCACACTTTGGCTTCTCTGACACTGCTGGACTTGAGCATGTTCAGGATGGGACATCTTGGTGGGAAGCACGGCGTGTTTGTTGGCAGCAATTGACTCCACTGGTGACTCTTCAGCTGTAAGAGAGATTCATAAGTAAAAGATTTTGACTGTTAGGGTAGGGATATTATTACTTGCTGTATATTTTTGTGGGTATCCCACAGGGGCCTAGATCGTAGACCAGGACTGGTAGGCACTTGTCAGACACAGAACAGTGTTTAATTCATTGATTGTTCTGCCAGAACCTTGACAGCTGTTGCATTTTTTTCCTTTTTAATTTTCCCACATGCAGAGAGCAGCTCTGGTATTTTTCTCTATATGTTGACCTTTGTTTGAAATAAAAGCAAAAGAAAATTGTAGAAAGCCCCAGTGAGAAAGCCAGGAGTCGATCTCCTTTAATATATTGCATGGCTTGTGTCTCACAGAAAGGCCATTTGTCTGGTTAAAATGTTTTCATCAAAATTCTTTTTCTAGGAGAAATGGGTTTTCAAAGGAACCAAAACATTACTGAGAATTCTTCTGTTTCAGTTTTTCATATTTTACCAAAAGACACATTTGTTGATGATTCTGGTTTTTTTTTTTTTAGCAAATCAGTGGAAAATGTCAAGCATTCGTATTTAGGACAAAATCAAAGTCTCGTCCTTCCTAGTTTTCTAATTATGCCTTATCAGTGCACAGAGAAACTCTCTCTGTATATGACCTAGCAGAAATATTAAAAAAGATGGGGTTTTTTCATAGATAATTCTGATGAAAAGCAAAACAAAGCAAGAGGAAGGAAGTGATGCTCTGCCTCAGTGCAGTATACAACGGTGCGGGTCCTACCTGTGAGCTTACTCTATCCTCAGAAGAAGAATATAGGAGAGAAGAAAACTAGAGCTGCCCTGAAGCTCTGCAAGAACGTATTTAAGTGGAAATAATAATGATGCAATTATTTTTCCCATAAAAATATCATTTAGTTGAAAAATTAGTCCTTCCAAAAAGAAAACAATAATGACTAAAAAAAAAAACCAACCCATAAAAAAATCTTTATTACAAAATTACCTTAGGGATAATACGGTTAGTGGTGGGAGATTCCTTTAGTGCTGCTGTTCTTGTAGAAGCTTATTGTGTTTTATTTTTAATGATGAGAATATTCAAAACATATCAGCAACAAAGACCATATTCTCCTAAAATTGTGTCTTCCATTGGATGTGCATAGGTTTTCTGCTGGGATGGAGGGTGGCTGGGGTAGCTACAAGTAGTGTGCCGCCGAGTCAGTGATCTGCTTTTACCAGTGCTTTGATTTTTTTGTTTTGTGTCTCTAGTATTTATGGAAATATATTTTTATAACTATCTATGGTCAATGAGACCACTGGGCTATTCTGCCAGTGTGTTTGAATATGGGGTTTTGCTGATTTTTATTCCCCCCGTGCCTCTTTTCCCCTATACTGGAGCAACCCTGCTGCAGTCTTCCTTCTCTGGCCAGAGGAGTGGAACAGGACTACGTTACAGCTGTTTGGGGGATGTTATGCTCAGAGTCCCTCAGACTTATTCCACGTAGAATTCAATGGGGAGCTGAAACGTGACTTGCCGTGTAACACACTTGCTCGGTGTCTCTGGCCCCTTGTGTTGGTTATCCCTGTACAACCTCTCACAGCCTTTTCACAGGGAGAAGTAAGCAATTGGGAATAGGATGTCGGTACCTAAAAAAAGGGTTATCTTCTGTAAGATACAGACCATAGAGGCAAGTCACTTATTTAACCTTGCACTGGGTACAGCAAAAATTCAACAGACCTCACATAAACTGTTGGAACTGGTGGCCAGATCGTGAACTAAAATCCAAGCCTGTCACTTATGAATAAATGTGCTCTGAATGCAGCCTGCTCTTAAGATGTAGGTGACGGGCATTAAGAGGACCTCCTGTGGAAGTGCAGTTGCAGTTTCCAGCTCAGCTTACTGCTTTCTGATCAAAGGGCTCTGCGCTCAGACTGCTTAAGTGTAATGTGTGAGGGAGGCAAAGCCTCACAAGTGTCACTTCAGGCTCAACATAATTAACGGTAAAGTGTGGCCCTCTTTAACATATTTGGAGGGAGTGGAGGAGAGGCTTGTGGCAGAATTTGACAAAACCTTAATGAAACGTGTGAACTTTCTTAATGTGCAGCATGTGCTTGTTGAGCCAGTGAGCCCTGCCACAATCTGCACCAGGCCGTTGCTGCCGGGCAGCTGAGTGAGAAACTGCAGAGGTGAGAGATACCCCAGGCAGGCAGCCGGTGTCTGGCATCACCTACGGTGCTGTTCCCAAGCCACTGGGCTCTGGCGTTTGGGAGAGACCTGACAGGACTCCCCTGCGCTGCTTTGTTTCAGACCGTTTTGTTTTGGTCGTTTAAAGTGAATGATGGATGAGCTTCCCGTGTGGATTTTGAAGGGTCTGAAAAATGTGACAGGATTGCTTCCATTTCTCACTTTATTTTTCTGACATAGGAAGGGAAGATGAAGAATGTGAGGCACCTTCCTTTAAATTTGCAAGACTTCTGCCTGATGCGGTTAATAATTAGCATTTCTGATAGAAATGGAATAAAGACCTGGGAGCATGGACCCAGGGGAGGAGTGCTGGATAGACCGCAAGTGGGAGGGGGATGCGCAACTGGTACAGTTGTTGTCCCATGATGGGCAGGTAGGAAGACTTACATGGAATACTAGGGTGGGGTGGCCACCCAGAGCAGAGACTCTGGTGCAGCTGAGACAGATTATGAGCTTCCCTAAAAGTAGAATGCACATGCAGATGCTCTTCTTTTTTCCCTTCGTTAAATCAAGAGAGTGAGCCACTAATTATTTTAAATGCTTCCTTTCATTTTACTGTGTGTTTTGGTTGACCTGAGAAGTATCAAGTGGCACATCTGACCTTCTTTGACTTTACCTGAGCACTTATTAGGTTTTTCAGTCTGATCTGATGTCATCCCTCACAACACTTGATTGAAGGCCTGGGGAGATACAGAGTCTTTAAGCAAAATGATTTTTTTCATCTGACACTGTGCAGTGCCACTGAGATAGAGGTAAACAAAGAAGAGCAGAAACTCTGTTCCGTTCTCTGCTACGTAGAAATCCTTTTCTTCTCTCAGAAACTTCTTTCCACCAGCATATCAGAGACTGCAGTCAGAACATGTGTGTTTTCTGCTTCTCTGTTATTAAATGGGATGTATTTCCTTACAGTACGATAATAATGAAATTGCTAAGTCCTAACGATTTCCTTTAAGTCTGTAGATTTTGAAATGGTGAAGCTTTATATGAGCTATGATACAGAAAACTGGCCATGGCCACAGTTCTTAGTTTGCCTGTTGATTATTTGCCCTGAATGCTCAAGTTGGTGTCTTTTGTTTTATTGAAGTTTGGGGGGCAGCGGGAAGATCAGTAGCAGCTCAAAAAGAGAAAATAAGATTCAAAGCCAGCCTGAGTCTCAGTTTTATTTCTTTCATTGCCTTCTGCAGTCCGTGGGAAGTCTTTATTTCAGTTTGCATGAAGTTGCCTTTTCTGTTCGCTCTTTGCATTTCTCAGTTTTTGGGTGTTTTACATTATTTTCTGACTGCTGGATATATTTTTTTTCTAATGTAATGTCTGCTTGGACTTGGTATCTTTTATGGTTGCTTTTGTCTGTTGCTGCAGCTCCTAAAATCAAGACACCACGACTCAATAATGAACTTCATTAATCACCTCTGCACAGTGTAGGTACTGCATTGTGAGCAGCAGGGGCGCGTGTGCCTCTAGCGAAGGACGGTTCTATATTTGCTTTCCTCAGGCTCACAAACTCTTCCCCAGCTGCCAGTATCCTGGAGCCTGGGGAAATAGTAATGAGTGACCATGCCATGGTGAGGGGGCTTAACCTGGGGGAAATGGGAAAGCAAAAAGCAGGAAATTCCCTCTCCACTGTGTGGTATGTGTTGCATCCTATGCCTTGGAAGAGGCCTGACCACTTCAAGGTGTGGGCAGGCACTACTGGTGGTCTGTCTGCCACCAGAAACCATCAACTCAAATGTAACCTAGTCTAGATATACAGAAACATGCCCATGCTGATCCCCAAGCCAAAAATCACAGCAAAAAGTATAGTGTATTGGGAGAGGGGAATAAAAATAATGACTATTCAGAAACTAACCTACTGTTCACTTGATTGGAAATGCAAAGTAGTGTGATGGCAGTGAACTAGCTGGCCCACAGAATTTCCTCCAAAAGGTGAACTTGGACTTGGATTTAACCCTACCACACAGTAATCAAAGCATGGTCGGATGGGGAACCCGCACCACTCCTTGGAGTCATCCATTGCCCACCCCATGCCTTCCCACACTGTTAGATTTGAGGTACACAGACACAGAGGACTGGTTGCATGAGATGTTTATTTGCCTCCCATGTTATAGGGGAGAAGTCCTTGTTTCCTTAAGCAGTTTTAGTCCTAGTGCGTCTGGTCGTACGTGCCAGCTCCCTTGTAGGCTCCAACATAGCCGCTGTTGTCTGTCAGATCCTGGCGGCCAGCAAGACCTTTCCCTTTGCCACTCTCATCGAAACGCTCTTTGTGGCTGCCAGTGTATTTGCTAGTGTCTGTCAGCCTCTCGACCCCACCAACCTTGGTGGCTTTCTGCAAGAAAAGAGGTCAGCAAGAGGCAGCCAGCGTTAGAAAACAGCTCAGAAACAAGCTCTTCCCTACATGTGAGGACAGCATATGTCCCTACAGCAGGGATGAATGGTCCCGCGGCAGCTCAAGGTGCATAGTGGGTGAGGAAACTCATACTCACTGTGGTGCCCACACTGCCGGGCTCCTTCCCCTCGATGAGGCTATACACGGCCTGCAGCGCCTCCTCGGGCGATTTGCCCTTGAAGCGCTTGCTGCAGAGCTCCTTCATGGCCTGCTGGAACTCAGCAAAGGTGATGGTGCGGGCACCCTTGGTCCTATGGCGACGGGAGACCAAGAGAAAAGTTACTGCTGGGTGACAGTGGGGTAGGAAACCCCCAAGGCTGCCTCTTGCACTAGCACCTGCCAGCCTTCTGCTGTTCTCTCCTCCCGCCCAGCTGAGCTGCCCCCCGTGCCTCCCTGCAACACTCACTTGACTTTGTTGAATACGATGTCAATGTCAGTGCTGGTCACGGCTTTGCCATCCATCACCCCACATTCTTTGCACATCTTGGAGAAGTTTTTCCCTGTCATGTCGTTGCCACTGGCAGATGTGTCACCGTATATAGCAAACTTCCGGAAAGCTTTTTCTACCTCCGACATTTTGCTGCTGTGGAGAAAATAAGTTGGCAAGGAAGGAGCTGAGGACCATCTGCAGATGCTGGGCACAAACTCATGTCCTATGCACCTTGTCTCCAGCAGAGCAAGGGGCACCAGCCACAGATATCTTTCCATCATGGAACAACCATGATGACCACACAGGTATTGACAAGAGAACACCTGCGATCCAGGCAGGATCAGGGCAGGGACAGGTTGGCATCTGAGGCAAGGCAAAGGAGGGATGGCTGTGGGGCTCTGGAGTGAATTAATGACTGCTGCATGTGAAAGAATGAAGCATCTAAAGCTTCTGAACCTTTTTGAAACACAAGTTTCAGTTAGACTGTCTCAATAACAAATGGCTGCATTTGTAAGCTGATTTATGCTTTGTCTGTTATTTGATGATAGAGTCCAGATTTGTCTTCCAGGCCCCAGATAAGTGCCTAAATCTCACAGACCTTGTTGCAAGTAGTGACCAAGGAGTTGTCCCCATCTTTCCCTATCACACTTCATCCCCTGAATTGCTCCCTGAATTAGGTTGTCCTTCTCCTGACACCAGTAAATTTTCTGCTACTGATCAACTTAGACCACTGCAACCAGGGATCAGAGATCTCTGAGAACATAAAAGCCATTGCTCAGATTGTAAATCAGTCCTCCACAACTTGAGCAACCGATTCTTGCTGCTTGTGAGACGCTCTTGAATTCTTTTTAAATACCCAGCCTCTCTTACAGCCTTGTGCTTCACCCAAGGGCTCTGGGTCTCAAGGTTGTTTTCAGGCTACCATTTAACACAAATCTTGTGTGGGTCTGCACCTCTCTAAAGCAAAAAATCAGGCAGGTTTGTACCAGGGAGGCTGTGTGCTGCAGCATGAGGGGTGCAGCAGGGAGCTCTGGGTGGTCTTGCTGGGGGTGTCCCAGGACCCTTCCCTCCCTCCCTGGGAGGTGTGGACCCAGCTCACCTGCGTGAGCCAGCAGTGACGGCAATGGCACCTTCCCTGCTGTCCTGCAGGCAGTAGGCACTCGGAGCTGCTGGCTCGTGCTGGTTGTCACCTAGCACCCATGCATGTCACAGAGCTCGGAGGGCCCACCACAAAGTGGGGGGGTGGGAAGGGTGGAAGAGGAGGGGACTGCCCCGTGCCACCAGAGATGTGGTGGTCCAAATCCCTGCACGTTCTGGAGTGGGCAGTGGCAGACACTGCCAGACACACAGGACGGTGAGGCTGGAGGAAATGCCTAGGCACTGTGTGGCCATTGATGCAGCAACGGGAAGGCAAATGTGCCCACGTCTTCCGTGCTCCGTGGTAGATACGGAGACAAGGTTTACCTGGCCCAAAGTGGAAGAGGGTTGAACTTTAATTGCTTGCATTTACCCTGGACTAAGGCCCTGTGGCAGGTCCAGCTCCTCTCTGTCCCATGGGAGCAAATGCTTTTGCACCCAGGGTGTTTCAAAGCCAAGGATTTTGATTTCCAGTCTAATCACGTCAAAAGCTATTGCCTGCTTTCTCTAATTCTTTATGCAATTTATCTTATCTCTTTTCGATATCCATGTCTGAAGTCTGCTCCATTCTGCCTGTGTGTGCATGGGGACAGGGTGGGTCCGGATGGCAGCAGAAAAACGAGGTGGGAACAAATGCATTTTTGTTAGGGATGCAGTTTAATGAGAGTAACAAACTGAGCTGGAGGTGCTGCCATGTGTCCTGGAGACTGCATGAAAGCAAAATGAGAAGGGGAATTGTGGTGCCCTGGAAAAGATTTTTAAATCCTTGTTTAAACTTCACAAAGTCGATTGAATTAACATCAACAGCATTTGGATTCTCGTCTTCTTGGTGTAATGTCCCTCAGTGAAAGATGTAAAGTTTCTGGCATGAGAACATCATTAGCAGAACACCTCCACACTTTCAGGTATAATTGCATGTCAAATTGGACCCTTTCCCAAAGAGCTGTGAACATGATCAGACTCCCGGTGGGGATCCTCTTGTGACTTGTGTGAGATGGCTACGGAAGTAATTGCTTTCCTCTTCCCAGCCTGCAAAGAGACCAAACTGTTAGATGAATGTGCACCTTGGGTCAATGATTGATAGTGTGGAAGAGAGAGTTGCTTTGATTCCACCAGTTATAATGATGATTTTTTTGGAAGCAATTATTTGTTTTTTTCGGATTCCTCACCGTTGAGAAGTTTTCACATTTTTTCATTATATCTGCCTCTGCACACACCCCCTTCTCACCCCCACCAGCCGTTTATTTTTAAATGACAGTAATTTCCCGTTATCGAACAGCAATTGAATAGTGTTCCTGTAGCAGTGGAGAGGTGCTGATGGTGCTGTCGATGGAGGCACGTGGCCGGTCGTGCTGGAAGGAAGCAGAACTTGACTCCATTATTAGCTGCTTCGTAAGAGAGGATGAGACTATGGGTTCTTTCATTTCCTTTGAGATCTCCTTGTGTGTCCCAGACTACCCTAACCCATGGAACCTCAAATGATGTTTTACGAAGTGTTTTACACCTCTGTGCTGTCCTTCCTTCCCATCTTTTACAAGGATCTGTGATCTGTCACCGTTATCATGCCCCAACCATAATAGTTTCATGTTTCAGATGGGTCATGGGGAATGATATCCAGATCCAGAGATATTTTTTTCTGCTTTCAGCTACTGATGGAAATTAAGATCTCAATTGCACCTGAAAATTATGGCTAGGCAATAAATTATTGGGATAGGGAGAATGCTCTGCATGGACAGTATACAAAATGCAGCACTGCAATATGTGACAGTTGGAGACCGAAGTGACCCACAGTAAGTTGGTGCAAAATTGAAGTTGGGGATGTGTCAGAACAGGGGGCTGGAGCTGTTTGGGGCAGGAAGGACGTATGTAGGAAGTGGTTGGACTCAGCCCTCCCATCGCTAGCCTCAGAAACAGCTGAACTGCTTCCTATGAGATCTCACCCTTCCTCCAAACTTTATATATATATATATACACATACAGATATGTATGTGTAAGTGTATGTATAGCCTGAGGCAAACACCTGACATGAAAAATGTCATCCCAATCCATTCAAACTTGGTGGCGATTTAAGCAACAAAAGACAGTGTCTTATAATGGAAAACAGAGTGCTCCCAGCACAGCTTACAGAGTCCAGTGAACTGAGAAAAATGTGTCTTGAGCTGTATTGAATGGATCGTGTATTGAACAGATCATGTATTGAGCTGTGCCGAATGGGTCACTGAGGGCATTGTTTCCAGGTGATGAGCATAACCAGTTGGTCCTTTCAGAGAGGCTGAGAACATGTAATTGTGCAGACAGGTATGTAAGCACCCGTGGCTGGATTTTACCTGGTGTAAATCAGCTTAGTTCTGGGGACTTCAGAGTGGTGTTGGTGATTTACCTTGGCTTAGGCTGAAGTCTGTGCTAATGGAGTGAACGAGGAGTGCCAGGCTCCTGCCCTTCTCAGTCTCTCTGTCCATCATCATCCCCTGGGCTGCCAGCTCAAAACTCATGGCTGAAGCATTAAAAACTCAAGAGACAAGATTAAAGAGGAAGGGATTTAAATTAAAAAAAAAAAGTTCCTCTATCTTTTTACTTTAAAAGTCGTTTTGCAACTCTTCTATGCACTTGGATCACACTTTCAAGATTTTCTGTTATTTATTTTGCAAAACTAGAGGCTATCTTATGTTCACACAAATTTAGGACCACAGAGAGAATGTAAATATGGTGAGGCTTGGGATAAAATTAGGCTGACAATGCTGAGCTGCTGGAGTCCAGAAAAGGCTTAGCTCATGTTTTGAGCAAAGCCAGTAGTCACATCCTGCTTTCTTAATTGCTGTTTGATAAGAACCATGATAATTTCCATTATGAAGCCAATTTTAATTAAGTAAACAAAACCCCTCTGTGCTTCTTTCTGGCTAGGTTTTGATGGCTCCTTCTGAGTTGTGACAGACAGGTTTCAATGTGCTCTTCAAACTCAGCAAGGTTTAGATACTGTAATAAAGCAGAGAACCAACAATGTGCATGGCCTTAAGCAGTAGCCTTGCGTGGGACAAAGGCCATCAGTGCTTGCTACTGGCTACCGAGTAGGATTTTAGCCCTTAGTAGGCAGTATGTGCTGCGTTGCTTGGGGGTCCGTAAGGTGGTATGTAGTGGAATGCAATAATTTAGGGGATCAAGGGAGCTTAAACTAGCATAGAAGTGCTTTGTCCTGGGTGCTGCAGCTTCTGCACAAGACTGCATCCCCAATTGCATTGGAGGGAGTGCCATAAATCCCTAATTATTGTTATATTCTCTCTGATAGAGGGAGAGTCAGTCCTGGCTCTTGTTGCAGAGGAACAGTTATAAAACACTAAGCTGTGGCCAGAGTCAAGGCCAAGACTGGCAGATGTTTGAGCCATTTTCTGCAGGGTGTATGCACGGGTTTCTATGCTTGGATTAGGACTCCTCGATGTCTTCCATGGGCTTTGAACAAAAGATGTGGGGAAACAAAGCACAGCCTGCCTTGAGGTATCTGAGCGGGCTCGTGGTGTTGCTCATGCCATGTGTGACCTGCACCTTCCTGAGAAAGCCCCAAAAGATGACTCTGGGAAAAGCAGGAGCCCCATCCAGGTGTCGCGTATCAGGGTGTGTAGGGAATCTGGGCTGAGAAAGTCACTGGGGGGCTGATGAATTGCAGTGGCAGCGAGGGAGAATCACTCACTGCCAAAGGGCGAAGGGATGGTTTAACATAGGCAGATAGATGTAGACAGCAGGTCATTTATTTCTTCCCGTCACTAGTAAATATTAATGGTACATAAATAATATATAACAGATAACCTGATACCTGAATAAATAATGGCCAAGGTGGAGTTTGAGCAGGCATGTGACTTGTTTCGCTTCTTGCTTCCCTTTGGACTAGCAAGAGAGTTAATGATACGCTTACTCAGACTTACTTATGCAAGTCCCTGAGCATGGCCACAGGAATCTCAAGATTTAAAAATCTTTTAGGCCTTCAGGTTGTGCCAGTGTTTTGCAGGAGAGTGGAGAGGATGGTGCTTTTGTGAGTACAGCCTGGGGGGGACAAGGCTTGTACAGGTACAAGTGGGAGAAGATCGGATCTGCTTATATTTTCCTGTATGGTCTCGCCGCATCTGTGCGAGGAGGAGGAAGATAAATGAGCATTTGGCAAATGGTAATTCTCCTTGTGCCAACAACTAAAGCAGTATTTTATCGTTCATTTCAGATTGTGGGGCTTCTTTTCCCCAACAGTTCCCTATGAAAAAAGTTGAGCTAAAGACAAACTTCTAGAGATAATTCCGATTTAACCAGTTAGGATAATTTACAGCTAATTATAATATTCCGCTTCTTGAGTCCTCCTCCATCCTTTGTGTTGTCTGGTGATATTTAGCCACGAGTAGCGTTTTCCCGAATCACTTTTACAGTCCTTATAATTTTAACTGGGTTCCTTCCCACGCTGGTGGTGCTAATGGCCACTTTAAATATTAATACCCTTTTACTAATCATATTGGTAATATGGCTGGGGCTGCTTAGTTGTGGTCCAACTGTCCTAGCGGAATGAAATACATTAAGTATCATGCCCCAGTGAGACTGTAATTCATACAAGCACAGCGGACAGTGTGTTGTGCCTGTCTGATGTGTTTTAGAGAACATCTCTGCTGATGACTATACTTCGGGAAATTGGAAGAACATTTCCCCAGGACACGAAAGTGGCTGTCTATTAGGGACACGTAGAGGATGTGTCAGGCTTTTGAGAAATGTACTAGAAAGAGAAATTAGGTTTGAAAAAGCTGACACACTGAGGAAGGCAGGCAACCCCCTTTTTTTTTTCTTCAGAGGTGGACAAATCTAAATTCTGTTTAGGCATGCATGCAATTTTAAAGCTGCACGTACAAGCTCCGGAGGGATCAAAATAACATTTTCAAGAGGCTGGCAGAACTTGTCTGAAACAATGGTACCTCATTAGCAGATACTGATCGTATCAGAAAAAAAGTAAATGGTGTCTTCTGCTTCACTGAAGAAAATGCTG
Source organism: Stercorarius parasiticus (assembly GCA_013396915.1). Classification (NCBI taxonomy): domain Eukaryota; kingdom Metazoa; phylum Chordata; class Aves; order Charadriiformes; family Stercorariidae; genus Stercorarius; species Stercorarius parasiticus. Next base: position 209,860 of record VWZL01002623.1, on the reverse strand, counting down.
TCTTAACCCCCTCTCCCCCAGCAGGAAGAGAGGGAGTCTCGAGGCAGCTGTGATTTGAGGGTTCGAGCAGAGCAATCCTAGGAGGGGACCAAGGGTTCACACAAGCCTGGGAGACGCTGGAGGACTGTTAATCCTGTTTGCTTTATTAGTGAGACACATTGCAGGAAGGGGATGTGTTTGGAGTCCATCTACCCTCAGTGCTCTGCTTGGGGAGCAAGCCGGATGTGCCTGGTACCACATGTGAAGTCTTGCTTTTAAATAGTAGTTGGGTGGCTGTGAAGGCATTCCCATGAAGAGGGACAGCGGAGCCACGGATGCTGAGAGGGGGGTATGAAGTGCATTGGACGCAGCTTGTAAAATCATGGAGAGAAGGAGCAGGCTGCGGTCTTACACCCTAAACCTTGCAGTGAAGAAACTAATGCTGGGACTGGGAAGTTAATTTGAATTTTAATTTTCCTTTTTGCTATATGTTTGCTGGAGCTTTTGGCACAGTGAAGGCAGACAGGCAGATGGAGGAGGAAAAGAAAGACAATTAAGGTGGAAGTCAGGGTCCTGGAGTTGATCTTTCATTCTTCAGGTGTATGGATCAATTCAGGTCCAGGTGGTGCAAGTTGGCCTTGCTAATAATCCTTCTAGTCAGTTTTTTTTAAAAAACAAAAAAGGCAGTGAACATCCTTAGCTGTAAGGGTTGTGGCTCTGATTTGCAATGTTGAAGGGCTCAAGGGTGAAAATTCAGTATAATGAAAAATTGTCTGAACTCTACCTGGGCTACAGAGGAATCTTTTAGCCAATCTTCCCACCACCAGCAGCCAGAAAGTGGAGAGGGAGGAGTAATAGAAAAAAAGCCATTATATCTAAGTAGGTTGTACTCATGATTGCCTGTTGTGTGGTGCGTACCTGTGAGGGGATTCTGCTTCCATCTTCATTCCCTCTCATCTTAAAGGGTTTCATTAACATCTAATTGCTGCTTGTTTTCCTCATTCAGAGCATCCAGGTGCTGTATAATGCTTTTAATCAAGTGTGAAAAGACCATTTGTCAAGAAAGATCCTGCTCCTTCAGCAAGGTTCTTCAGAAAATTTTGGCCTCTTTCTGTGGTTATCTAGGGGGAAAAATAAGTGGCAAGAGTCTTGAACTTGACTGAGATCTTGGCTTGATCTTACCAACCTTGTCTCTGTGCTCACATGTCACAGTAGTTTAGCAATGAAGGCCTCACCTGAAGGAACTGGAACTAATTCAGTGGGATGATACTGGTGTTGGCCTCTGGTGGCTTGCTGAGCTACTCTTGGGGCAAGGAGGTTACTCAAACAGGAGGGCAAGAGAAAAGCAATGCGAAGTGTTACTAGAAGCCTAAATCCTTTGCACTGTAGAACTGGGAGACTGGCTGGGGAAATGCATAGTTTTGAGCCCAGGAGGGAGGTGGTAATTAGAACAGAAGTTATATGGGTTCCCCTTGGCCTAATGCATCTTGTTTCAGTCAAAAAGGGTAAAGTGTGAAAGATGTTCTTGAACTGGCGTAGCAAGGGAATAGCTCTCATTGATGTCAGGAGTCTTGGGTTCAGATCTCCCCTTGATCTTGCATCCTGTTGGCCCTGTTCAGCAGTACCTGAGATGATCAGAGTGATTATGGTGGTGGTGGACTGCTCTGCCCCTGGCAACACTCAAGGCTTGAGGAGCCAGATATGTTTGCCCACACCATAACCTGTGACACTGGGGAGCTCGAAGGGTTAGTAGTTACGAGAATACCGTCCTTAGTGAGAAGGGACACATGTTCTTCCCTGCCTGATTGAAACTGACTATAGAAAACACTAAAAGCATTTTTTCCCCCCCTCCACCTTACAGAATTAATCTGGTGGAAACAATCTGGATTTAAGCTAGCATAGATGGAATCAGAATAAAAACCTTATTTTTCTGGGCTATTAGGATATTTGCTAGCTATTGGCCAAAATCTCTGCTGATATGACTTCACTAAATTCAGTGGATCAAGTCTCCATTGGCGTATTTTTCACCCAGTTCATTAAGCAGCAAGCAGTTGGATTGGATAGGAAACAGAAAGCACAAAACACTTGCTGAGAATGTAATATCCTTCATTAGTCAACTGGGCTTGCAAAAGAGTAGGGAGAGAGTTGTACCCGCATCATCAAAGTCATGTCAGCCCTTGGTGGGTGTCTCAGCATGCATCTCCAGCCCCTGTGTGAGAGGGACTGTGGAAGAGCTGTGCAGAGGCAGCTCTATCGATCAGTGGTCCGAGATGGTATGCAGCCTGCTGAACTGAAATGGCATATTGAGGAAAAACTTCTGATGGAACAAGCAGCAAGGGATGAAAAGAATAAAAAGAGATGAGAAAACATATCTGTCTCTGCAGAAATCCAGTTGATGCCATGTAGCTCCCAGGCGTTGCTGATGGCAAAGGGGAGCAGCTGGAATGGCTTCTGCAGAGTGGCAGCCGCAGCACGCAGCAGTCAATCTGGGACCATAATGAAATGGTTATGGTGGTTTTAAAAATTAAGACCTGTGTTTTTTTTTTTTTTTTTTTTTTTTGAGCCAATGCAGTTTACAGGGAGCTTAGCTTTCTTTGGGAGAGGTTGACAGCAAATTTAGCATGAGCTAAACGTATCTGTGGGCTTGCAGTGAATGGTAGCAAGTGTGCTGGAAAGGGTAGAGATCCCATGTGCCCATCTGAGAGTGGTGTGTCAGTCTCTCTGAGCCCTTCAGCACGAGCATCTGTGACCGTGGGAGGAGCGGAAAAGGCAGGGGTGTGGGAGGGAGATTGTACTTCCCTAGAAATGTGGAAAGGATTGCACGCACAGCGTTCGATACCGGAGAGCGAGGATTACTGCCTGTGTATGACACCGTGTGGGAGAGATTCAAGTCACCCCAGGCAGGCAAGAATTGGGTGTGCAGCAGGGGAAGAAAGACGGATTAGACTGGGAGGGGTCTGATGCGGTTGGAAGGAGAACTGAAACACAGATAGTATAAAACAACAAAACTTGGATGATGTGGGTAGCAGGTGAGATTGCAGCAGAGGTACAAGGACTGAAGGATCTGCAGGGTGGACTTACTGTCACTTCCAGACCTTGAACTCCTCCTGGAGATTCCTGTCCTGCCAGCTCTCTGAAGCAGGTGGTACGAGGCTTACCAGAACAAGGCTTTTGATGTTCATTTTAAGACTGGGGTGATGCAGGATTCTTCAGAGTTAGGGTGAACTGCAGAATATCAGGACTCTTCTTATTCTTCAGGAACTGGTGGTTGCCCTTAGCTGAGACATTAGACTTTCTGCTTTTGGGGTGAGTTCCTGGGTTTGCTGGGTGTCACTTCTTATCGGCTCTGTGGAGAGCCTGCTGCCACTGTGAAGGAATCTCTAGCCCATTCTCCTTATAGTTGAGATGTCCAGAAACTGCAAACAAATTAAGTCTCCATTGTGTCAAGTGCTACATTAAATTGTAGTAAGGGATAGTTTTTGCCCTCAGGAGACTTTCTGCTGTGCCTGGAAAAGAAAAATATATGGTATGAACCAGCCCCAAAACAGAGGGATTGTTGGGCTTGTAAGTGCATCATCCCATGGATATGAACATCAGCATATTTGGTACAAGGGAAGGCTCTGGAGGTGAGCCTGGTGGGATTTAGACCCAGTTGGAGTGCTTTACAGCTGGTGTTTATTAAGTGCGAAAGTACAGAGAAGACAATCTGCTGGGTGTCGTAAGGCTGATGCTCCAGTTACGTTGTACGTAGGGTGTCTACGTTTTTTACTTATGTTTAAAATCCAACCATAAAAATGTATTTGGAGCGGCTGTTACACATTTCCTGCTCCAGGAGCAGACTTTCAAAGCCCACAAGAAATACTCACTTACAATTATGTCTGATTTAAAGGGAAAAGATCTGTAGCTTTGTAGCCTTAATAATTTCCTCAAGCAGCTGTAGATTAATGAAAGTGTTGCTCAAGGCATGTTTCCAGAAATAGCATCTAGCTCGGCCCTCTGAAGTCACATTGGGTTAGGAAATGTGTGTTTTTAGTGCTGGGAGTGTACACAGGGGTGATATACCAGAGCACTGAGGACTCATGGTCTAGCTGTTTGAGTGATGTCTGGAAGAGCTTGAAAACAGATTCTTTATGGACCTTTTCAGTCTATAGTGCTGGACGCTATTGAGTTCCACAGATTGAGTCTGTATTGTCTTCACTGGAAAAGAGCTCTCTGCTGTGTGTTTTTTTGAGTCCATTATCTTTTAATTTGATTGAGAACAGAATGACTAGGGACAAGAGGCTATTTGATAAGAAAACCGCAGTCATCAAGCGGAACCAGTTCTCATTCCCCTCATCATCCCTCTAGCCTGCAGAGCCACAGGGACGTCACTCCATAACGAGCAGTGTGCTTTCCATAGAGAGGGATATGGTCCATTAAGAGTTGCTTCAGCCTGCTATATCCCAGCCTGTGATGGAGTAATTGCAGGGATTGCTCAGGTGTGGTGGTGGCCAATGTACTGTAGTTGTTGCTCCACGTCACAGTAGTCCCTGGTGGCCTCTGATGGGTCAGAGTCATATTGTTGGTATTGAATGTTCATATGGGTACCCGGTCGGATGGCCTTGTGATGTGTAGGGAAGTGCTGTGGGACCACACAGCCCTCCTGTGCAACTTGTAGTGTTATCCTTGCTTTACTGAAGGAGAGCTGGAACACAGAGGGAGTAAATGTCCTCCTTGCTCTTACTGAGATCTCTAGTCCACAGCCTTGAAGGTGGGACTGTTCCTCCCCCGTGAGCCACGAAGATTTCTGAGGGCTCTGGCCATACCTCGTTCAGCTGTAGATATGCTTTAGTGTGGGAAGGTGTCATGGTTTGGCCTCAGACGGCAACAAAGAACCACATGCCGCCCTCTCGGGCTTCCCCAATATGGGAAGAATCGGAAGAAAAAAGGCAAAACTCATGGGTTGAGATGAAGGCAGTTTAACAGAACAGCAAAGGGAACAAGAAAACAACATCAATAACAGGGATAGAGGAATATACAAAACATGATTATGGAACCGCCGCTCACCGACCAGACCTGGGACACCCCAGCCCGCCCAAGCAGCGACTTCCTGCCCCCTCCCCTGATAGCTCAGAGTGGGCATGGCTCCTATGGGATGGAATACCTATGTTCCTGCTGGAGCCTGGGGAGAATTAACCCTATCCCTGGCAGAACCAGGACAGAAGGTAAACGTGGATTTTGTGTTGCTAGCCTGTGTGGCTGTGGATGGATGATCTCTAGTGCCTTTTGGAGGACTTCTGTTGGGACTGAGCAGCTTCCCCTAGCTCAGTCAAGGGTTAGTGTGAAAGCAGAGTTAGTGTCTTCCAATAACATGTTGCTTAAGGTCACGTAATGTCGTGTTGATCAGACTCCTGTGCTGGAGATAGCTGAAGTACCTGTTTTGGTGTGCTGCCACCATTATCCCTTGGGATTGTTTCTGGCTCTAGAGAAGCATACGGTGACTGGTATAAATGCTGGGCTCTGCCAGGAGGGTTGGGTCTGCGCTGGTCCGTGCTCTCATCATGGGTTATGGACTCCAAGGTGTCCTGTAAGGTTCAGGAGCAGCACAGGATCGTCCCAAGTGCTACGAGAACAGGGCTAAATAGGATTTGATGCCCTATAAAGATGATGATTCACTGAGTTGTGACCAGCAGTGCGGCTGGCAAACTGTTTCTGCATTTGTTGCTGCTCATCATTGCCATGGTGGAGAGCTGAAGATCTCTCCTCCCTGAGGCTGATAAGATGCCCCACTGCTCCCACTTCAATAAAGAAACATCCACTGCTCTGTGTAAGAAGGAAGAAACCTGATAATCTGTTCAAACACTGCTGCCTTGCAATAACATACACTTTTCTTAGACGCTCACTTGATTGGGATTTTTCCATTGATGTCTGGCCTGATTTATCTGTTTCAAACGTGACTGCAAATAAAAGTGGCGCTCATTGAGCTGATCCAATTTGACCTGACAGGGACAAAATGACTAGAGCTGGATGGAAATTCTCTTTTCCAACAGAAAATGACAGTGGAAGATGGGGGGAGATATGGCTTGATTGGTATTTTCCACAGAAGTGGTCCGCTTCTTTTTTCATTTCTTTCATGAGCCTGAATATAAGTTTGATGTTTTGTTTTTTCGTTCCAAAGAAAACAGCTTTTTGCTCATGGGTGGTGGATATCTTTTTTTTTTTTGAAAACAGTTTGCTTTATTTAGGAAAAAAAAAATTCAATGCTGCTGGAAAATTTTTGACCAGCCTTAAAAAGGCCTAACTTTGTGATATGTGTCTGTGCTGAGTGCATTGGCTCTTGGTCGTGTATGCCTCGGAGCAGCAGGCTTCATTCATCCAACATGGAGGTTTGAAAATATCGGCTGCTATAAACCACTGGACCCAAATGCAAGAGGATCTGGGGGTGGGGTGGGTGGTGGAGCTCATGCATGTTGCATTATTGTCTGTGTAAGGCAAAGTGAAGGTGACACTTGACCCCAGAGGTGTTGAGTTGCCTCCAGATTGGATGATGTGAGGAAAATCCTTGGTCATGGGGGAAAAAGGGGGTGGCAGGGTCACAGAAGCAAAATGTGTTCGATTGCAGGGAAGAATTGTCTCCTGAGAAGCAGGGAGATTGTTTCATTTCTTTGCCTGCCCCTCCATTTCACTGGGATTTATTGCTATGAAGATTGCAACTGTTCTCATTAACATCCCTCTCTTCTGCGCTGCCATGGGTCACTATTAACCCCTTCACTGGTGTGTGCACGGGGAGATATGGCAGCTGTTCGCACCATCTCAGCTATACTCAGTCTTCAGAAACACCAAAAGGAAAATCTCCCAAACTGCATTGAATCCACCATGTTTCTTGGAAAATGCCCTTGTTCCCCAAGGATGCTGAAGATCATGGTGTGGGGCTGCAGGCGCTGGAGGGAGCGTGTCCAAGCAGCGTGTGGCTGAGCCATGGGAAGACAAAAGGCTGATGGCTTTGGGTCTGATCAAAATTGCCGTCCTGTACTCTGTGTTGGAGTAATGAAGCGATGAGACTTTTATGGGGCTGACCATTATTCTTGGGGAAAAAAAAGCCAATGGACTTAAATTTTTTTTTTTTTAAATTAAAAAAGACCCAACCAAACGCTAGCTTCAGTTTTTCTGTTGAGAAATTGTCGACCAAATTAATTCTAGAACTCTTTCAAGAAAACAGGGTGTTTTCCTTAGAACAAATAGCTATTCTGTGCTGCTGGCTGAGAGAAGACTTGTCTCCTGGGGAAGTGGAGAGGCTCCTGCTACCCACAGTCACTGCTGCCTTTGAGGACATTGCGTTTTGTGGCAGTTACCTTCTGGTGCCAATGCTCATCTTGCAGGCCTCCTGATCTGTCATCAGGTCTCCAGGTCACCCTTTGCAGATGTTGTGTTCTATGAGTTTGCCTCCTTTTTTTTTTTTTTTTAAATGGTTTGGTGGTTAAAGCACACTGAGGACAAGCGAATTTGTACCTTTTGGCTGGAGTCCCCTGTGCTCGGTCTCTCAGTCTGAAATGAAGCTGATGGAAATCTCCTGCATCCCAGCAGGCTGGGCGCAGTTGGCAGAAACAAACACTGTAAATCAGCAAGTCTTTGGGGTTCTGTGGCAGGATCACAGCTCCTCATATTAATGCAATTTAGGGCCTGGAGGTACTGATTTACCTTGTGTCCTGTGGGTGTTCAGGTGCTTGGCGTCTTCTCCAACAACTTCATGGCAGTGTTGCTTTACTCCAGGCAGCCCTGCTATAACCACGGCTCTGAATGACAGTAAAAAAGCAGGGAGAGGTTATTAAGAGCCATTCAAAAATCAGATAGCCACTTCCTTTCAGACAGCTTCATAATTTCTTGCTTGTATCTGCAGAGAGCTCATCAGCTCTAAGGTAGCTTGGCTGCGCTCGCTCTCAAATCCATCATTATCCCATGCCGAAAGGTCTCTGAGCACCCAGTTTTATTTTGGTGATCACCAATCGTAGAAATTAACGACCTTCTTCAAGGTGCTCCCATCCCCTCCTTCCCCTGTGCTGGCAGCATATTTTGCAAGCTCTCTCCTGTGTGTCTGGCAAGGCGGGTGGAGTCGCTTCTGTGAGATTGCCTCTGTGGTACAGAGAGGTGAAACCTTTACTATGAAGGCATTGAAAGGAGCCTTTGACAGTGTGGGGCCTTGGCGCCTTTCTCTGTGGGGTCAGCTGGCACCATGCTTCAATGGAGCTGCCTGCTCGGGCACTTCTGCTGATTTTGACTGTGGGGAGTCCGATGGCATCATTTGTCTTCTGAGTTTTTCCAACTGTATTCTCAGGCCAGGTCTCCCCCTTCTTGCTAAGTGCCAGAGCTAGGAGATCTCTGCGCTATTGGACCAGCTCCTGGGTCTCACACATACACTCTGGAGCNTTTTTTTTTTTTTAAATAATCAGTTGTATGATATCCTGAAATTTGCTTCTCTCCATTCCATTCTCTCCATTGCTGACTCCTGATGTTATAAATATAACCACCATATGACCTGGAAGGGTAGGGGGAGGGGATGATTTTGGGGATGCTTCTAGGCATATCTGACTATATAAAATAGGAGAGGACACTGAACTGTGTCTTCTTGTACTTAACGCAGAGATAATTTGCCTGTGCTAGGGTCTGGAAATAGTGACACAGAGTTACTTTCAATAAAATACCCTCTCAGGGAAGTCCTAGGGAGCAAGAAGGCTGGCAGCCACTAAAGCAGTTGGTGCGAATTTGGAAGCACTGAGGCTTGTAGGCGAGCACTGAAGGCAAGTGAGTTGTTGTTGCTGTGCTAAGGTGCAGCACCAGACACTGATTTAATGACTTGAGTAATGCCTGTAGGGTGAGCAGGAGTTGGAATGAGGAAGAAAATTCCAATTTCCTCCCTTCATTTATTGCAAATAATTGAGCTAGGATGCTTGTACTGGATTGGGACAGTTTGTGCCTCCGCAGAGGGACCATTCAGTACAACTTAAAGCTGTGCATGGCAACTGTCCTTTTCCGAGGGGAGACCTGCAGGATGGCATTTCTGCTTGTTCCCAGCTGAAGGAGAAATGCCTCGGTTTCAAGGGCGTTGACAACCTTGGAGAGGAGTCTACATTTTCAAGACCAGGTAGTGCTAAAAGATTAGTTTTCGTTGTAGAAGTAACGCCAAAAGGACTTGCTGTTTTTCCCATGCACAAGTCACCAGGGAGAGGAGGGCTGTGGGGATGGCAAAAAGCTTGCAGAGTTTCACAGTATTGGACGTTTGGCTTTGCTTAATGACAGATTTAATTGCAGGCTTCCTGCTTGCCACTAGATGACAGCCTTACTCTGTGCACCAGTGACTTGGTTATCATTATTAGGGGGCAGGGAAATGACACTCTTAAAGGACATGTCCTACCTGTCTTGCTTCTAAATGCCTTCTTGCAAGGTAGGGAGCTGGGCACAGAGGACCAGATGGTGCAGATGCATCCACTGAATGGAGAACATGGTACTTGAATTTTGGCCATGCTCCAAATGTGGGCAAATCAAAAGGTAAAGGCAAGAAACTACGTTTCTTTCAAGAAGGGAAGAATGCATTTGTTTTTAGGAGCAGGGCCATGCTCTTTGGATTGCTTCTGCCAGCCTGACCCAGTGTGGTCTTCAGGCTGGCAAGCTCTGAGCTCCACATCTGAGCTCTAGGCTGGCTCTTATGGATGTTCATGGTGAGCTTCCCTGTGCAGGGACCTGGCAGAGCCTGCTCCTTCCACTGCTGAAGACTCTTCTCTTCAAGCGTGTCACTAAGGAAAAGTCATGTAATCTCCTGTTGCAGTCCTTGATTGTTTCTTCTCTGCGTTTTTCATGTCTTTGGTTTAAGCCATAAAGCTTGCTGACCCCTTTCCTCTTCTCCGTCTTGTACGTATGCAGATGCAGGAATCCAGTTGCATAGTGTTATTTTTGGGCAGAACGTCCCGTCCCCTTCCTTCTGTAGGCTCTTGAGATCTGGATGCTGCGTAAGTGCTGAGGAGGGGAAATGCGAATTACCCAGCTAACATGACTTTGCATCCTTTCGTTAGGGTGTCTGTAGTATATAAAGTGATAAAGAGATCAGCAGGGCAGGTTTAATTGCATGAAAGCTTTCATACTGCCACTGTGATAGTATGAAACCTGAATGTATGTGTTGTGTCTGAATGGAACGCAAAGTGGAGGAGGTAAAAGTGAGGGTAATCAGGGAGATTTTAATGTTGGTAATATGTGACTCATCTCAGCCCTTCTCAAGGCGGGGGGACTTCTGGAGAGAGGCTGTCTCAGAGGTTTTGATTCTTTGGTCAACCATTAAATCATATTCATGCTATACCATGCCCTGCCTCAATGGATTTGTTTTCATTGCAGTCCCAAGAGCCTTGAGCCCACCTTGCTTGGTGGCCAGTGGCACTCCTACCTGAACGTGGCTTTCTACCTCTGCGAGACTGAAGATGTCCTGTTGGCCTGCTCCTTCTGGCCCTGCTAGAGTACAGCAGGACTGTGTTTTGGGCTATGTTTTGTCTAACATGTTGTCTGTCCCAGGGGCCTTGTCTTCAGCCAGGGAAGCTAAAGGGAACGTAGGTACTGGCTGGGAGGGGTCTCAGTGACCAGGGGTGTGTTGCTGTCAGGCCGGTGTTGAAGAAGCTGAGGCATGAGATCATTATTGATCAGGATCTTCTGAAAGCTCGAATCACTGAACTTAATGTCTCATTGAATTCTCTTTCTCTCCCTCTCCTTTCATTTAATCTTTCTCCATTATGCAATTTGCATATGAATTTATTGCTTGTGAAAGGTGCCAGATTATGGATGTTGTAATAGGACCTGTGGTTAGAAACTTCCTTCAGGAGTAGGCAGTGCGCTCTGACCTCTGGGCAGGTCACAGTGTGTGTCTGTACTTGCAGTGGGTATGTGGGAGAGAATAAATATGTCTAAATTTGAATTATTTGAATCCATTCCTTAACAGCTGCAATTTTGCTGTTCAGGTGTGAATATTCATGTATCTTGGATCTTGTTAAGGTACCTTGCAAACATGTCAAATACCTCTTCTAATTTTTGTGCCTTGTACCAAAGTGTGTGTGTGTTTGCATTTTGCAAACATTCAGCACAACTTCTTCACCTGAAAATTATGAGATTGGTGGAACCAAGCCCAGGGGATGATCTCCTCTAATGGAAATGTTTCTGCGTAGGTTTAATGGTTTGTGCCATTGGGAAGCTGAGGCAGCAAGCATGGAAGCAGTGTTTGCAGAGCCAAGGAGAGATCCCAGGCTTCTGGGGAATTCTTTCCATGCTCGTCACCATTTCTTGTGTGGATGCAGGATGGCTTTGTGATTAAGGCAATGAGCTGGGCCTCAGGAAGCATGGGATGTACTGTGCAGAGGTTGGGTTTGCTGTTTCCTTTTGGGTAACGTCTTCCTGATCTCCGGGAACACCTGCCTGGGAGTTGGAGCCAATGCAGACTGCAGGACTGAATTCCTGTCTTTCTCTAAAGTGCCATCTCTGTTTCCTCCAGGTGGTCCTGGAAGGCTTGTGCCCAACAGTATCACTGGCGTTACTGAGTTACTGCCTCCAGGCTGATCCTGGGCACTGGGATGTGAGCAAGTGCTGATAAGGAGCAGATTTATGGGTGCTCAGTCTTGCTCTGGAAAGCCTGGTGACAGCTGGGTGCTGCTTCAGTGCACTGAAGTAGGGTTTGACATATTAAAGCTGTAAACTAATTGAAGTAGGAGCTTAATTTAGGAGACTGGGTGCTTTAAGGCTGTACAAAGAGCAGATGCAACAGTTGTAGTACTAAATGTCAGAACTTATCTCCTGTTTTTTAAGAAAGAATGCTTTAGGACAATATAACCTTGTAGTAGAAGCTTATCTCTCAAAACAAGGGGCCCAGGATTACTGGGGAATGCAGAGACTAGTCAAAGCTAACACTTTTAATGTGCCAGCAAGAATAAAGTAGAGCAGAGGCCTGCAGTTCACCCAGAAGTCACGACGATGAAGAGGAATGGAGGAAGTAAACGACCACCAGATGTCTCTGAAGACCACCAAGAGACTCCAGTGCGCATGCGGGAGTGGGCAGTAACCTGTAATAATGAGTTAATGAACAAGTAATCATTTCTTGGAAAACTAGTGAATATGAACACAGAGTATATATTTAAACTGTACATCTAAATCAGTCGGCGCGCACATTAGGTGGACCAATCCCCTGTGCGTCCGGCACTGCAATAAAGAATACCTGCTTAATAGTCACTAAGGCTATTGAATCTTAACTTTGGCATTTCACTGCATCAGTTCTGGCACCCCAGATGGGACTCGAACCCACAGTCCCTGCCTCAGCCTGGAAGGGAGGGTAGGGATGGATGCAGCAGAGCACAGGGAGGGAAGGACGGGCAGATACTGAGCCAGCTCACTGGGGCAGGAGCCTGGAGGTAATGCCAAGAGGCACCAACTCACTGCTGCGTCTCACTGCAGGCTCGGATGCAGCCTCTTGCCTGCAGCATGGAGCCTGCCCCAGGCAAGACGCGCAAGGAAAAGACGCAGAATAATGTATAGTTCCTGCGTACAGTACATCACATGTGCACACAACAGCAGTGATCTTGTGGTTCCTACAGCTGCCGGATAACCCCTCTGAAACGGCCTTTTCCTGGGTGCAAGCATCACTATTGTCTGTGTTTTGATTGGGGTGCTAATACATATTTATATTTCACTGCTTTCCACCTATCAGCTGAAGAAGGGATGTGCTTTACAAGTGCTTAGTTAGCTGGTTTTAATGGGCATAACGTATAAATAATAATAATAATGAGAGGGGAAGGAGGTAATACATGGAGTGGAACTCATTAATTACTATTTATTAGTCATTAAGGAGTGAACAAAGTGCTAACTGAAGTGTTGAGCTTGACTAGCCTTGCCATGAGTGTTTTCATACAGTTGTAAGAAAGTCACTGCTTTTCAAAACACCGTTGGAGCATTTTGAATTCTATTAAATATTTTTTCCATCCTCGATCTTTGCTGAAGGTTTTCAAGCTATGATGCATGAAGATATTGGCCAGTAATTTTCAGCAGAACTTCTAGCCTCCTAAAATTTTTTTGGAGACTCATCCTTACGTTTTGAAATACTGTTTTGTTTTGTATTTTTTTTTTCACTAGAGAGAACATGCCTGTTTCCACAAAAAACCCCCACCTTTTGTGTTCCTCTGAGTGTCATGTCCTTTCTGGGCCAGATTCTGATTTTACTCCCACTTTTTACATTTGTGGACAGAGCTGGGTGACGTCCCCAGGTGTTGCTGTGTGCTGTGCTGCCTTCACGTGTGTGCACAGTCTTGTGTGCAAACTCTGTCTCTTCATTACGAACGGTTGTTGTAGATGGCACGTTCTGCTGTTTATTTACAGTTTGTTACCCGTCCTCATTCTGTTTGAGGGAATTGCTCAGTAATGCTGATCACTGCTCTGCTTTGTTCTTTACAGCTGCCTTTTCTTCTCCTGTGTCTTTTTTTCTTTTTTTTTTCCCCCCATCCTTTCCACTATTTGGATGCTGAATTGCCATTCTCCTTGCTTGTGAGAATGACTTTTCAGGCATGAGATATGTGGCAGTGCATCTTGCAGCGTAGCAGACCCGTAGGCTCGCCTGCCAGGGCTGCGCTCCCCGCCTGAAGGGGCACGTTGCGAGATGCCCCTGGCCTTGATGCCCTCCTGCTCTGATGCTGCTTGACAGCTGAGGTCGTGTCCAGGAGGAGCTCTAAGCAGGAGCGCGTCTCAGCCCTTTGCTCTTGTTTCTGGCTCTATTGTGAAGAATGAAGCTTTCCAGCACATTAAATATGCTCTCGGGAAACACGAACAGAAAGCGCTGTCTCCCAGCTGCGCATCCGATTGCAGTGGCTGAGCCTAGGGCAAGCCTTTGCCTTGTGCCAAGGGCTGCTGTGGGGCAGTCGCTCGTGGGTGCCCTTGAGGAAAGCGTGAGTGCTGTGGGAAATGGTTTTGTTAGTCCCAGCAGTGGCTCTCCAGCTCTCTGTGCTGGTGATGCAGCGTCTCCACAGGCTGTCTCCCTGCTCCCACTGAGCCAAAGGATGGTGGCTGTTTGTCCTGGCTTTTAAAGACCTCGTCTTGTAACTGGGCTTGGAGACACACGGAGCTTTGGCTGGGGAACCCAAAGGTGACACTGGCTGCAGAGCAAGGGAGACAGACGTGGGGGACTTACTCTTCTTTTTCCAATAGAGAAGTAAGGGATTGGATGAAAAATCCTGACTATGCTGAAACAGAAAGCCCCAAATCCATGTGCTCTTCTCTTCCCCATCCTCCTTTGGTCCCTTGCAGATATTTAAGGGAGGAGGATGAGCCTGTCTATCAGTGAAGAGCAGGGGTGCTGTATAGACTGTAACCTTACTAGGACTGGACCATCTATTTTAGTCCATTTTACTTCATTTGTGGCGTGCACGATTCTGTTGCGGACTAGGGCCCCTGGACACACTGTGAAAGTTTTATGTTGTTGTTTGTTGCACACACGTTCCTCCCCTCTAGCAGAGAAGCAGGAGAATGCAGCTAGCAGGGGTGGGCACAGGTTTCACCATGTCCAGCGATGCTCTAAGCCCAGCTGGCTGCAGGCAATGAGCGTGGTCATTCCCGCACTGCACCCACGGTGTGGATTCAGCAGCTCCTGTCTTTCCTTCCAGATGAAGAGCATCGCCAGGATTTCTGAGCATGCACAGCCCCTTTTGGAGGAACATCTCCATCTGTATTGAAGTTTGCAGCTGGACTTTGGTTGTTCCTTTTGTTTGTTTGTTTTAATATTAGCTTGTTAATTATCCTAAAAAAGAAATCTGTGTTTGTTCTTCTAAAAATAACAAATCCTTAAATGCTTTTGTGCCTGAATAATCTCAATTTGGCGACCCACAAACCATAGGCAGAAGCATGAAAGAAATAATTTTCTTTTTCTCTTAGGAACCAGATGGCTCAGTTCAGTCTCGTGTGACATTCTCCAAATGAAATTGTGTTGTAGAGGTTCAGCGAGAAACTCATTTCAGGAGTTTGGGAGAACTCTGGAAGGGTGGAGGGACCAAAACCGCAAATCATGTATCTCAACAGGGGAGAGGAAGAGAAGATGTGGGAGGGAGAAAGAAAATAATTATAACACAGGATTTATTCTACGCCTTTATTTCCTTTTTTATTTGCAAAGAAACTGCAAAATTCACATATTTATTCAGCACCCACATTTGATAGCAAACTTGTCAGTCTGTAATTCTTGGCCTGAAGTTGTTAATTGAACAACTCCTTAAAGCTGTTTGCAGTTCATGTTGTGGCAACCCACTACATACATCAGCTGGCGATGCTGCACTTCCCCATATGTGACCAAGGCAGCGTGAATTTGGAACAGCGTATTTCAACATAGTGTTTGCAGATGGATAGCTGTATGGCTGGGAATTTGTAGCCCGCGAATATTCAAGTGTCTGAGTGTAAAATTTGCTTTCGCCTGAGTGTTCACACCTGTAAAGCTTAAGCATTAGAGCTGGTACTGTGAGAAAGACTTAAGTTTGCAGAAAGGACAGGAAGGAGGAAGAGGATGGCTCAGTTCAGTCATTGGGAACATCTATAGCTGAGAGATTGCTGTACTTGAAGGCAAGAGGGGCAGAGTGAGGATTTTGTAGAGGAGCTGAGAGTGTAGGAAGGGGAGAACGGACTTTAGCCTGATCAGCTGTTGCTGAGGGCTGATGTAGCAGAAGGAAATGGCTGACCCCGCGACATAGGTGGGGGATCTGGATGTGATGGAGAGGCGTGGGGTTCCTGCAGCCCTCCGGCTGGCTGGGTTATCACTCACTACCCAAGCTGGGAGGTGGTTTTGGTGGGCGAGAAAGGTGTGTGAGATCAGCAGAGCCATGGGAAATTGTGGCAGCTCTAAACTATGGTAACTCTTTTGCTTTTAGTCGTGTGCATCGTATTTTAGCAGAGAATAAAATTTCTGTCTGGAGTAGATGAGTGCCATGGGAACAGCTTGGTTTTATCCGCTCCAGTAGTGCAGGGCTGGAAAGCAGAAGATGGAAGGAAAAGGCTGGAAAGGCCTCGAGGACTGATACATTTTAAAATGTACAAAGCCATGGAGTGGGATCTCTGGCACTTATATCCACTCATCAGTGATAATTTCCATCCTATTTGTAAGTACGATTTCAAGCTCACTGTGATGTTTGTGCTACTGTGTCATGGAAGCAGGGGCTGCCTCTGGTATCTTGGGCATTCTTGGATGGGTCTGTTAACCATCCTGTGCCTCAGTTTCCTCATGACGGGTAGGAACGTTGATTCTTCTTTTAGGATGTGTTTTGGCATCATCTACTACAATACTTGTAAAGGTAATAAATGTTGCCCTGCTGCTATGGGGTCTCCGGAGGGAAGAGGGTGTATGGAGCAGGAGATGTCACTGCAGGAGGATATCTGGTCAGAGAATAAAACACATGCAGCAGAACAGAAAGCTGAAGAATAAAAGAAAGAAACGAAAGTGTATTCTTGTTTATTCTCTAAACAAATGACTTTTTTTTTTTTCTGTCCCCAGGGCAAAATAAGGTACAATTAATGTAACAAAGTCTGACACATTAACAGAGAGGTGCAAAGGTTTGTGAAGCTGTGGAAGTAATTGCTTTGACTCTTGTACTGGAGCTTTAGGATAGCTGAAGAGCTGGATGATGTATATTTTTTTTTTTTCCCTGCCTCTTGTCATTGTCTCCTTGTTCTGTGCATCTCACCTAACACAAAACATCATCTCTGCAGGCTTTGGAAACTGTGATGAATTGTCATCTCGCCATTACTGCCTTTTCCTTTAACAGCCACTTTGTATTTCCATGGCCTGCAGCTGCCATCACTGACTTCCCAAAGAAAGGAAGGAGTGTTCTGTCCATCTGCCACTCAATTCCTAGATTATTTTATGCCCTTTTCTCTGGGGGTGGGGGGGTGGTGTGGGGTGGTGGTGCATTTGCTTCCATGCCAGGAGAAAGAGTTTGAGAGCTTTGTCACTGTCATTACTTTGCTGTAGGCTGGAATCGGTGCTGTGCTTTATGAATTTCCCCCTTTCCCTCCTCCACTATGGGCTGTCCTTCCAGCCCACTTAGTTGGGCAGCCTCTGGAGGAGCCACCTAGTCCTTGGCAGCACAGGGTTGAATTCCTCTGGTCTGTCTTTCCAAGTCCATCTTCCTAAAAGTAACAAAAGCAAAAGGTTATTATCCTCTTTTTGCAGGGGAGTGTGTTGAGGCAAGGAGGGGTTCAGTGGCATAGCGGAGGTTGAGGCAAAGAATGTATTTTAGGCTGAGGAAGGAAAACTCTTGCTATTGACTGTCCTTTGTCATCTAGCCTTTTTTCCCTTCTGTGATGAAAGATCATAAAATGTGACCTCCTTCGATTAAAGTTTACTCTCTTGGGAATTTTTGGATGGTAAAATGATCGCAGCCCTGGCATTCCCCTGCTCACAGCTGGGAAAAAGGCACCCATGAAGGTGGTCTAGGATTAGGTGTGAAAATGTAGCTCTGTGGTTAGGCCTGTTAAGCCTTGCCTGAAATGTGCCTAAAAAGAGCTGGGCTGAGGGTGTAGCATTTGAACTTGGATAGTTTTGTTAGGTGTTGTGATCAATGACGCCAAAATACTGCAAGCTCTGCCGAAAGCTGGAAACTTCCTAGATTTATCTGTCCCTGTGCAACATGCAGCACACCAAGCTGAGAATTCCTATGAGATGAATCTTAACTTCAAGAGAAAGGCTTCTTTGGATTGTAAATAAAACTTTCAACTGGGATACTAGGGCTGACCTGGAGATTTAAATCCAGCCCTTACCCCTTGAATGTTGAAGTGGTTCAGATCCAAAGTTATTTTTTTATTATGTGTGGCCACTAGAGTCATATGTGCCAGTAGCTTCCATGACAAGACATGTGCCCTTGAGAAACTGCGATAATGTGTCCTGTAGGCCCATGACATGCTGTCTTACAACCTGCTGTGACTTATGAAGAGTCTTTGCTGTTTGCGCCTGGGCAGTGTTGGATTTTAACCTGCTCCAGAGGTGAGGGACCTTGCGTCTCCTTGTCCCTTCTCTGAGTGTGCCATCATCCTCAGAGAGGAGTGAAAGATGGCTTTGCTCTAATAGCCACAGTGTTCTTTGAAGATAGGGGAAGTATGTGAGGTCTAATCTGTTATTTTATTTAGCTCTGCCAGGAGGATTTGGTCATTTTGGTTCAATATTATTGATTTTTTTTCTGTCTGATATTTAACCTATAGCCATGGAACATCTCTCCTTGATGACCTCTCTGAACAGCTGTGCAGTGCCACGGGGTGGAGCTGTCTTTGTACAGATGATTGGTTTTGAGTCTTGGCGGCCAGGGAGGAAAAGTAGAGTGGAAAACCGATCCTGATGAGCAGGGAAGGATTAGCTAGGAAGATTGCACGCTGTAAATTTGCGTTTCTTTTCCAGAAATCTGGAAACTTTCTTTTTGCGTTTCTAGTCCCAGGAAATGCAGAGAAAGAGGAAGCATAGACATCAACAATAAAACCGATAGTATAAGCTGATTTTGAACTTCAAAGAAACATCCAGCTAGTGTTTAAGGCAAAATTACAGGCCTCGTTATCCAAGCTCATCAGTGCCGTGGGTCTGGTGTCTTTGGAGCTGTGGAAGAGTACCTTAGCTTCTCTTCGCTGTATATGTCATTAATGCCAAAGCCAGTGTGGTTCTGACTTTTTTTAAACATAATGTTTGGCAATGATGCATGAAGCAGAAAGGAAGTTGTTTGATTTCCCCTTCCGCCCTCCACCCCAATAACCAGCCTTTGCTTTTTTTTTTTTCTTCATGCTGTCAGCTCAGGAAAAATCATGTTGAGACTTTAAATGGAGCAAATAGGATGAGAGAATCATTAGGAGGGAAAGAATTTAGGAATGTTAAAGCTGTTTGTTTTTAGAGTTCTACAGTGGCAATGTTTTATCAGATGTGGTCAGTACTGGATGGGAGACACTGTAGGAGCTGGAAGTGGCAACTGTAGTGATGCTGGTGTGGTTACCAGTCTCTTCAAGGTGGGACTGAACTGTTGGGGGCAGGAGCAAGGAGTCTCTTCTCCTTGGCCTAAATATCTGAGGGAGCCAATTGCAGGATAAAGACCACTTGCAGGCACTGTTCTGTCTCCCAGTCCCCCCTAAACTGGTTAAGGGGGTAGTCAGATCTCATATCGGTCTTGAGAGCTCTGTTATTATCCAAGAGAAAAGTAGTTCCTGAGTAGCAAGGACCCAAGCTCTTAAGGGTTTGAGGCTCATACCTAGAGCTTCTGATTGGGGAAACAGCTGGTGAAGCTCACTCAGAGCTGAAGCATCTAGAATCGGGAGTCCTGGAAGATGTCCTGGGGGATCAGTTAAATGCTTGACATACGAGACGCCATGGCTAGTAATTTTTTGCAATCTTTCCCACAGCTTTCTTGCTGCTGTGAGCAGGAGTATGCAGAAGCCAGCTGGTCCTCATCCAAACTGATGGCTCTCAGGAGCACAGTGTAGCTGGTAGCATGCTAGAAGCCACCAATCCAAATAAGTTGAATTCTCATCTGTTATTAGATGATCAGTCACTGAAATGAACGTGGCTTCTGTCCCAGCCCTACTTTACACTACTTTAGTGTGGCCATTCAAAACTTGTAAGAGATGTTCAGAGTTTCTTAGTTTTTTCATGGAGGTCATACCTGTGACTGAACTGAACCTTCGTTATTCAGTGCACCATTGAAAGCCCACAGAGATCGGTGGAGAAACTCCCACTGACTTTGAGTTGTGGTTCATGCTCCAGTCTGTGGTCTTCACTGCATCTTCGTTTGGGGTGTTTGTGCCCTGCATGCTGTGCTCAGTGCTATGTTCTCTGGATGGCCTGACTTGCAATGTGCAGGGCACTTGGGCTGTTCGTATTGTATCAAAGAGATTATGAATTTGATGAGTTCAGTCAAGTTTTTGACTTGGGAGACTTTTTTTTTTAAACTTAAAAGGATATAGGCAGCAAAAATATCAGTTCATTCTTCTACCAGTTCATTAACTTGGTTTAATTCACTGTCGCTTTACTTTGCAAAGCACGTTTTGGCAGCTGAAAGGCCTAACCTATTGGAACAGTGCTTCCTACTCCTCACCTGCATCGATTGGCCTTTCGACATTGTCACCGGGAATGGGGAATAGGGTGGTAATGCCACGTGAAATGTCAAGCACACAAATGCTCTATTAGTTTGTACGTGCAAAGGGCAGGTTGCACAGAGCACCTTTGCTCAAAGGCTACACTTGAAAGCAAAATCCACAATGAAATAACGGCAGGGCTGTGGTGTAAACCTACACTGGGCAAGAAGTTCAAAGTTCTTGCTGTAGTGGGTATCTCCTTTGCAGAGCATGTTTCTTTCAGTGGCTGGACATTCAAGCTCTCCCTCTCTCAGGAGTGAATGAGGGGTTAGGTTGTGTTTGCCTGTTTCAGGATTTTTTTTTTTTTTTCAGGTGGCCATGGTTTTCCTTTTGAACAAGGGCCTAGCTCCCTCCCAGCTGATACCAACCTGTTTGGACATGGGTCAGTGCCAGGCAGTGGGCAGGCTGCAGGCCAGATGGCTTCTTGGGGTGATGGAAGTCCAACCCAAGCTATTGTCTCTTATGATAGTGCTTTTACCTCCTCCTGGGGCATCTTATCCATCATGTGATGTCCAGGGGAGGTGACATGGGCTGCCAACACAGCATGGGCCATTAGGGAAATAGACTCATTTTTCCAGGGGCCTTTGGGGAAGATGGCAACTGACCATGGTCTGTGTTTTAGTGGTAATAGAAACCATTATCCTCTTGTTTTGTAGGGATGATTGACCCAAGAAGAGCCTCGCGTTTTCTGATCCTCCTCTAAAGTCAGTGATGGTCACTTTCTTGAGCTTTTGTAAGCTCTTTTGAGCTTTCATATCCAGCCCCGTTTTCACTCGTGTAATGCTAGTCTGGTTTTGTGTTTAACCAAGCCTGGTTACCACAAAGGGAAAGCATAAAACTTGGTAAACTTTAAAATGTGCTTAATAACGATTTAAAATAAACTGAAAAGGCTCATTATTTTATTGAGGAGCAGTGGGCCTTATTAATTGAAGGCACTAGTAATGAGATACAAAGTCTTTCCTTTACAGGCTTTACACGTTGCCAGGCTGAATTTAGTCAGACTGTGTGAAAATCGTGTCCCAAGTAACAATTCATCTTCTCTCGTTCCCACCTGAAGCCAAAATAAATCCTCTGTTGACGTCCCAGTTGTTCTGACAATAATCAGGATGCTACCGACAGTCAGGGAGGCTATCAAGAAGAATAAGCAGCAGGGGAAGAGCCCGTGACTGCTTCTGCAATGGAGACTGTATTTACGTAGGAACCCCTCAGGAATAAGTGAAAGGTGAAGCACTTGAGCTGATGGTGTGATGCACCAGGGGAATCACAGGGGCGTAGCAATGTGTAGGGGCCTCCGGTGACCTTTGGAGTTCAAAAGAGTAGTGAGGGAATATGCTTTCTCTGCCTGCAGTTTTCTCTGGAAGTGATGGATGAACACCTGTGTGTAAGTTTAGATCCACGTTTCCTAGACCACGCTTAGGACTGATGCATTTATTCATGGTGGTGGAACCCCGGAGGAGCTTATGCATTTAACATTAACCAGAATCTAATCTCCACAGACTCCACTGAAGGTCTGACCCATTTTTAAACATCAGTCAGGTGGTTGTGATGCCTTCTACAAAGGTTCTTACAATTTTGCTTGAAACTAGCAATAGTTGCAGGGAAAAAGTCACTGTAAGATGAACTTTTATTTAATTTCTTTGCCATTTTAACATTCCAGCTATTTGGAGCTTGAGTGTGAGGAATGAGCATTCTAAGTGTTAGGACTGGGTGCTTGTGGTTTCTGACCTGGCTGTTTTGGGCATGAACGCGAAAAGAGACTCCTTAAAGAGAGTGCAGTCCCTTTGCACTGGGTAAAGACAATGCAGGAAAATTGTCTCTGTTGGAATATTCTGGCATTTGCACCTTAGCTCCTGAAGTAAAACACTTAGCGGGGGGAGAAAAGCAAAATTGAAAAATGAATAACCATTTCTGAACCTTTTGGAAGGACGTGGTCTGTTTTCAGCCTCAAGTTGGGCAAATATTTTATTCTCCAGCATAAATTGGAGGGCACTGGTTGAAGCTGTTACATTTGCTACAGTGAAGATATGATGAAGTTGTTGGATTGGTTAGCTGGCTTTTTTTTTTAGCTTTTTAATTTATGGTGAAATATGGTAAAATAAAGCCATGACCACTTTGCCCTTTTAATAATTGGACACTTTAGTCACTTTGTATCTCCTTATATCACAGATGAGATTCTGTCTTCTCCAGGAAAAACAAGCATGTGTTTGAGCTAAAGTAGGGGAGGATGTATGGCAAAGGAGCAATCCTGAATCGCTCCACTGGAGGGAAGTGTTTGACATAGTGTCGAAAGTATCAGTGTAATTTTTTTCCTTAAATCTAGATTTATTTTTTTTTCCTTCAAGTGCATATGATGGGAAACTGGGAAACTGTGCAGCAAAAAAAGCAAGCAATACCCTTGTCTGCAGGCTCTTTCAGCAAATCCTGTGCCCCTGCTTTCATCTCAAAATAGATGCTCTAGTTTTCCAAGACCACCTTTGTTTGAGATGCTTAAACTTATGGGTGAGGAAAAAGAAGTCCAAATAACAGGTTTTGGGGATCTGTTGCTTTTCAGAGCTGATTGAATTACTGTCATTATCTCTTTTGACCTACACCTTCGATGTCTGTGTGAGTCTATGATATTTTTTTTCAAGAGATGGTGAAAACATTGGTTATGTCTTCCTAATGACAGACTAATGACTTTTAGAGACTGAAAGGACATGTTTCAGCTCTTACTTGTAATTGTTCTCTGCCTGCCAATGAAGTCCTGTTCCCAAGTGTTTTCTCAAGCTGTGTTAGCTGGTACTAGCATTTCTATTACTAAAAAGCTCAAATCAGGAGAAAAAAAAAAGTAGAAAGTAGCCCTGGAAAGTGTGTGTGTACTTAATGACAAATTGCAGAGTGTGGCTCAGTGGTCGTGACGGTACTGACCGTGATTTTGGCTGAACCCTCTCAGGAATGAAACCTGTGATGGATGAACGTTGCCAATTTGACACAGGTTTTCTCAGGTAAATGGGGCTTGAGGTGCTCTGCTCCACATCTCCTTTGCAGGCAGGACTAAGCCCTCAGCAAAATTAACATCACCTGACCCTATAAAAACATTTCCAGGAGATCCTGCTCCCGGTACAGCTGTATGCAGTGGTGAAACAGGTGTTTTCCACTAGAAGGTGTTTGATTTCTGAGTGGTAATAGAGGATCAAGCTGGGTCCAGGTTCTGTTGGCACATCCTGTGCTGTCAGGAGACATGAGTACGCTAGTGGTCACTGCTACATTAAAGCAGCATCAACTGTATGAAATATAATAAGATGAGTCGATTAGAGAGGATGCTTTGTTGGTATTTGAGAAATGTTGATTTATTAATTCTCTGCTTTTTCAGAAGTTCCCTCTAACCTTGGATAAATCACCAAGGGAAGCCCCAGCCCCATCTGAGATTTTGCACCTAGAGGCAGTTCCTGGCTGGGTCTGTGTCTTTGGGACGTGCAGCCCACAGAAAATCAAGATGTGGGAACTTGTAAGGCTGAATCCAGGTGTTAGCCTCTGTGTTTCAATTACCTGTTTGCAATGTAAGGATGGCAGCTAATGGCACTCCCTTGGGAATACTGTGAGGATAAATTAATCTAAGATGGTGAGTGGAGAGAGTGATGCTGCAGAGAATAGAGAGTTAATAGGGGTGAGCTAGAGTAATGCCTGAAACCCAGTTTTAGAATTAAGACACAGGTTAAAAATTTGAGACACATATTAATGCAGACATTTGGTTGTAGATTATCTCTTCTCTCCTCTGCGAGCTGACAGTCCAGCTCCCTCTTGCTCATAACTGCAGAATTATCTCCTCCAGTCACAGCACATGGAGTGATTCAGTGGTAATTTCTGATTCTGAGGCAGGAAAGTGCAGGAAAGTACTGGAGATACTTCTAGCACTGTCTGAGCAATCGGCACTGTGTGGGCTGGTGTGGCATGCAGGGCTGGGAGTGTGGAAGCCCTGGTCTGAGCATCCCATCTCTTCTTGTGTTCAAGCTCCACCAAACTTTTCTCCTTCATGCCCTCCTTTTTGTCATTTTAAAATGGTAGTCGAGAGTGTGGAGGACATAAATGCAGCCAATCTGTTTGAACGGCCATCCCTTTCCACCTAGGCCATGTCTACATGCTTTACTCCCATGGGTGTGCTTTGCATGGCTTTGTAGGGTGCTTTTAAATCACACAATCAGAGGGCACTGGGGTGGATCATGATAGTTTTCTGTTCTCAGCAGTGTCTTCTAAATGACTGCCAGTCTCTTCTGTGCCGTGGTATGAATTTATGCCTTAGTCTTCTGTCTAAAGTGAGGCCGACATTGCTTCTCTTTGGTAGGCGGCTGGAGGTTTAGTAATTAAGGTCCTGTAAGTTCCTTCCTATAGCGAATAGTGCTGGATCTGGGCAAATTCTATTGTAGGTCTTGCGATCTATAAATGCTTTTTCTTGTTTTGCTTTTTCTTTTTAAGGAAAGGTAAGGTAAGGAAAGGTAAATCTGGACTCTTTCCAGAGGGCAAACAGTCAAAACGCCTGGCTGAGACTGTACTTGTCGGGGTAGGAGGCTTTTCCGGCAAGCAGTCTGTGTTTGGCTGCGAGAGGCGCTGTGCTCCCCTGGGCATCGGTGAGCTTTTGAGGCAATGGAGGAGGAAGAGGCTGCAGCTTGGATGACTTTTTCTGGCCATCGACTCTATATGCCACATGGGGTAGAGAGCCCAGAGATTGTTTAATGTGTGGCTGATGCCCACGGGTGTACCTTGCTATTGGTGCCAGTATTGCTTGGTGTAGGTTATTCTGAGGTTTGGGTTTTGGTAACTGGGGAGCTTTGAGTACCAAAAAGCCCTGGGAAAGCTTCTCTAGGGGAAACTTGGTTGCCATTGTGTTGGCAACCACAGAGTATTACCATGTAGGAAATGTGCTTGTTCAGCCAGTAGGCAAGAGGCAATGCGGCCTTTCCTCTCTGGACTGTGAAGTTTTCAAGGTAGAGCTGATCAAAAAAAAAAAAAAAACCAACCCAGGAGAAAAATCTTGCTTTGATTTTCACCCTCCAGATGCAGCAAGGATAAAATTCTGCACTATACTGAGCTCTGCAAGCCTGAGTGAATCTCAGATGTGACTTTAGCACCATGATGGTCGTGGATCTTTGGGATGCTGGGAGTTACCTCAGGAGCGATGTGAGTGTGCCTGAGCAGCACTTCAGCTCCCAGCCGGTTCACAGATGTTGCCTGTGCCTTGGGAACCAGCAGAAACATTTTGTGTGCTCTGCTCTTCACAAGGGGGATGATTTTTCTCATTTTTGTCTCACAAAGTGGGAAGGCTTTCATCTTTCCATCAGTGACTCAAAGCTTGAGTCACTGGGAGAGAAGTCTTTACCATCTGATAGCTCCTCTGTAATCTGGGAAGAATAATTTGGTGAGTGTTGGTTTAGTCCCTACTGGGACAGATGTCTGCATCACAAAAAATCGATTTGCCGTTTGAATAGAGAGGTTAAATGGACTGTGAAGACTGCTCTCTTGTCAGCTCTGGAGGCGGTGATGTCTTGTGATTTCATGATATCAAATGTAAGGCACCTTGATAGGGCAGAGAGGGAAAAGATTGCATTGCCAGGGTACAGACTGCAGCTACTTTGGGGCCAAAATGCTCTTTTTTCAGCTTGGAATAACTGTGGAGTATGCCAAGAATACGTGCATACATTTGTGTAAACGTGTGCTTTGGCACACGCACCTATGCACATGCATATACACATGAAAGTGTACATAATGCATATGGGAAGAAGACAAAGAAGAGTGAGTCAGATCCAAATGTCAACAGATGACAAGAAAATTCCTATTTAGTTGAAACGTCTAAGGAACCTCTGGGAAACCGACAGCTTGACTCTCAGCCTTGAAATGTTCACTGGTGACCTGAATAAAATCATAATGCAGACCTGTCTCTCTCTTTATCCCCCCTTTTTTGCAGGCTTTTATTTGCCTGCCTCATTTTCATGCCCACATCACAGTTCAAATCATTTTAGCAAGACGGCCGTGCTTAATCTGACTCCCTGTGCCATGTGTATCTGGTTGATTACAGACCCTCTTAAGATGCCATTATGAGTGACTCTTTGCATGCCCTCCTGTCAGCAGCTTTTTCCTTCCTTAAGCCTCTTGAATGTCTTTGCTCATGGGATTATAAGCCTTTCAATAAATATAGTGTGATTACTGAATTAGTGTAAACTTTGCTCTGGTCTTGCCAGTCACTTAGTATTTGGAAAGCAACAGCGATCAGAGGCACCTGTAGATGGTCTGTGCTAATGTCTGCTGGAAACCAGAAAAGCAGCACAAAGATGTCTCTTTATTTCCATGCGGATCATGTCAGGAGTTGATGTTAAAGGAGATTTTGGTCTTGGTTGATGTCCACCTTCATACCCCGGGTAATTTGGGAATAGGTGGAGCAACACAGGTGTACAGGGCTCCCTCCTGCTCAAGCCAGGCTGGGGTGTGATGGGAAAGGGAGAGCTGAGCTGGTGGACAAGAGAGGCAAATAATTCATTAAGGTCTGCTCGTTTCTGCATCTCACGTCGAGAGCTCAAATGTTACAAAGCACTGCCTGCAGCAGCAGGTATCAGGATGTACAGAGATGTGCATAGTTTACAAAAAAAAAAAGGTGTGGAAAAAAACACTTTGAACATACGGAGGTACATGGTGTGACTGCTGGTTTTCAGTAGGAACCACAGAAAAGCAGATGAGGTGCATCTGAGTGGGCATTTATCCTGTTCATTTCAGACCATGCCGAACAAATCTCTTCATTTTTCCCTGACTCAGTTTCTTGGTTTTGGTACAGTGATGTGAGAGGACATATTCCAGAGTTCCCTGTCTGATTTGCGCTCCAAGATGACGGGGTTGTTTTGAAAGACTGTACCCACGTTTTTAGATAAATCCTATGCTGAGATGCTTGAGTAGCTCAGTGGTTCTTCAACACCAAAGCCCAGTCTTGCTTGGTCTCTGTCTCACTTTATCTGCAGGCTGTTACTAGAGGACATTGTATTAATGGCTAGTTCAGATTTAATGCGTTATGTGTTTTGGATGACGTTTTAAAAAATACTGATGGGTTAGGAAACAAGTCCTACTGATCCTTTGTGCCCTGTATTCCTAGGCTAGTTGGCTGCTTTTGAGAATTCTCCTAGGAGCACTAGCAGAAAAAGAAGAAAGAAGCAGGAAATTGCAAAGCAAGCACCCAGCGCATCTGAATGAGTTGCTGCTCTCAGTCTTCGTTTGGCAGAGTCCCCACAGGTAACAGCTAATGGCACGAGAGGCACGGGCTGGGGAATGTGCTTTTTTCCCTGCTGGAAATGAAAAGTTGATTGCCTCCCTCTGCCACAAACCGTCTCGAAAATGAGTTTGATTTGATTCGAGTCAACCGTCTGAAACCAGCCTTGGTTTCAGGTTGCAGAGGGGAGATGTTTGTGGACTTGGACAAGCTCTGTGCACCCAGAAAGCGGTTGTCAAGGGTCAGGCTGTGGCAAGTGTGACCCAGCTCGACTCTGTGTGTCCGCATGGACTGGGGGTTGTCTCTGTGCTACAGGAGCGTGTCCTGGAGGCTTATTAGGATGCCCCAAAGACTAATTATCTTTGCAGACCCAAATTCCAGTGTTGCCTTGAAGGACTCGTGTTCACATCTGTTCTGGTCCAAGCATTTTGTGGATAAGGCAGGCTGCAGCAGATCGGGTTAAACCCTGGAGGAGAGGCCAAGGATGAGTAATCCAGGAACAGTGTGGTTGGAAGTGAAGTTGCACGTAGGTGTTGGAGGCACTGAAACTGCAGATGGAAATACTGGCGTTTGCTTTCCTTTTCATGTCAGTGATCCTGGTATGGACAAGTCTTCAGGTGCATTGTATTTTTGACTATTGCCATGAAGTTAGTAGTATTCTGCTTGGAGCCTATGCACAGAGAAGTGTTTGCTTGGAGATGACAGTTGGTTTTATGCCTCAGGCGCTGATGTGATCAAAGCAACTAGTGCAACAAGAAGTGCGCTATTCTGATAGATACTATTTTTTTGGGAAAGATAATATCATGATTTTTTTAGAGTGGGAATCCTTAGTTTTTTGGAGTTCAATAATATTTTTTTCAAAATTTGAATGGAAACGAAGTGTTTCAAACAACTATTCCCCTGCCCCCCCCCTTAATTTGTCAGAAAATTGTGAAACTTTTGGGGATTATTACTGCTTTCATTCCGCAACAAAGCAAGCACAAACTCCTGAAGCTTTCATGTGTGTGGGTAATGAGGAAAAGCGACCATGGATGACGCTATCTCTGAATGCTCTGACTTTGAGTGAATTTCTTACTGCTCCTTAGCTAAGTGTTAGCGTGGTGCCATTCCACTTTGGTAATTTTTGGTGGTGTTAAATTGCGTGTCTCCACCAATTATCAATTGGGCTTAGCCTTTTTTTTTCCCCTCTCTTCCTTTGCTGGCTGGCTTTTGGGATAATCACGGCAGGTCAGGCCAGACAGTAGAACAGCTGAGCGGATGGAGGGTGTCAGGGTGATGTTTCCTGCAGTGAGGACAAGTGAGGTGTTCCAGAACCCGCAGGAGACGCTAGCTTGATTTTGGAAATGGCAATTATCAGACATTTGACTATGTCTGATGAAATCCTTCAGCTGTGTTATATGTGCTTGTATGTGTGATGCGAGTGCAGTTGTCCAGGCATGCTCCCGGATTATTGTAATGATATTGTTAATGTAGCAAATACTTTCTTTCTATTTGATACCTTTAAGTGGTGTTTTTCGCTGCTTGTTCTATATCCTACAGCATTTCACCGCTCCGTTAAATTGCCCGTGTACCCCTCCCGGTACATGTTAATGGCAGAGGCATGGGTCTGACGAATGGGTTTCCAAAGCTGCAGAGAGCAACCGAGATGAGCAGAACCCCGTTTACCTGCACAATGCCTGCGCACCTGCAGTGGCTACAGCCGTGTCCATGTCGTGTACGTGTAAAAATGTACTCTCATTTTTAGATCAAAATATGGGGGAGGTAAAAACTCTAGCCTTATGCAAGCTGATTTAGTGCAATGTGTCCCTTGAAGTCCCTGCCTGCTGTAGAAAAGAAAGGGGTTAAATCTTCCATGTGATGTTGTGGGATGTGGCTGGTGCTTCTCTCTGCAGAGTCCTTCAGAGGGATTTTTTTCCCTGGTGCCGCAGGTTGGGTCCTGTACCTACAGGAGGCTGGTTTGGGGTCAAACGCCAGCAGTCAAGTCTGTTCTTGGGTTTTTTATCCTCTCCTTCCAGGCAGAGGAGACTCTTCACAAGCTATATATAACCTGCCTGGTCCCTCCTTCCCGTGTCTCGCCCAGCCCCTTTGCTCTTGGTTTCCTTCAAGGCTTCTGCCAAGCCTGGGCTAACTTGATTGATTGATGTCTCTCCTGTAGTTGAAGAGAACCGCAGCACGCCTTTGCAGGGCAAAAAGCAACCCTGCTGTGGCAGTAAGAGAGGAGGTTTGAGAAAACTCCTCTTGCTAGTTCTTTTTCAAGATCATCTAATGAAACAGTATACTTCAAGTGTTCCCGCGAAGCAGAGCTGAGTGGCATCCAGCTCGGTCTGAGCACGGAGCAGGAATGAGGTTGAATGCATGGCTGAGCCATACTGATTTACTTTTTCAATTATTGTTTAAGGTCAATATTGCAACAAAATAAGCCGCAGCATAACTAAGCTAGACGTGGAGGAACCTGGGAGGTAGAATTTATGTTCTAGCTCTGCACTCCTGCACTTTGAGCAGACTTTAATGGGAACTGCATGTGCTTAGCACCTGGAAAAAATTGAAAGCCATCTGCTAAGTGTTTGTGGGAGCAGATTTTTCCTTCCGTCCAGGCAACTTGGAGTTGGACTAGGAGCCTGGAAAATGGAGCCCGTTCAGAAGCTAACCACAAATCAACTCAAGGACAACTCTGTTTCACTGACACACTTTCTTTTTTTTGTCGTCTTTGGTTAAAAGAGCCCTCTTTGGCTGGGGAGCTGATCAGGCACCTGGCACTGCTTTATCATTCTGTCATTTGTTTGTTAGCTCAGTGGTAAGAGAAATAAGTTGAAAGATCTGGGCTGTGTGTTCCCTGCTTGGCCCTTCAGTTTCTAAGAGCTTTGATTCAACTAATGGGCTGATGTTTTTGTAATTGTTGCTTGCGGGGAACGAGGCAGAAATCATAGAACATGGACTGGGAGAATTGCAGATAATACATTTCAGTGTGGAAGGGAATAGGACAACATTGATTTTTGTTTTCTTATTGCCAACAAACTGATTACAGCATTTTTGCTTTTATCCTCCCATGGTATCTGTCTCCTGGGTGTAACAGGGACACCACTTACTATCTGTGGAAACTGTACGTGGCACTTGGCAGCGGAAAAGCAACTCCTGCCTTGTAAATTACAAAGTGGTACAGCCCAGCACTGGGATGCTTGAGGGGCATTGTGCAGCTTTAAATTATGGGCTGCAGCATCCTGGCGTAACAGACCTGCTCGTTCACACGCTCCTAAGTTATTCCTTGAGTTCCTTGCCTACCTGTTTAGTTTTCAGTGTAATTTATTCTAAAGTGTTCCCATTTCAGTGTGTGGTTTGCAAAGTCAGCGCGCAGTTAACGTGTTTCAATCTTTGCGGGGAATTAAAGAGGTGAAAGTAGGCTGAGTTCATGGAAGGACGTGAGTAGCAGCGGACTGCCTGACTTGAAAGGCTGCTTATTTTTTTCAGTGCTGCTGATTTCTGGATAATGACAGATGCTTTCTACTTCAAGGTGAGAAGAAACAGGAGAAAAGAGATTATTAGCTGTGCAGGGGGCCAGTGTGCTTCTGCAAGGAGTTTGAGACCAAGGCATTGGGGTTCAGCTGTCTGAAATGAAAGATCTGGAATAGAAAGAAGAGCCGAAATAGAAATAAAATAGAAATCTGATCCGAACCGGCACCATGATTTACACAGAGCCTAGCGAGTGCTTTTGTACTGTGGCAGTTGAATTCTTTCTCTTTTCTTTAAAACTTGAAGGTAATTGCTTTCCCAATTCTTCTTGCTGTCCAACAAGCCGAAATGCTTTAAAGACCGTGTTGAAGAAACACTAAGTGTCACCAGCCAGAAACTGGGAGAGATTTAAGAGGGCAACAGTATGTGCAGCTCAGCAGAGCAATGAGCAGTTCAGGCTGTTTCCTCTCCAGGGCTGCTGGACCTCCACTGCCTGCTTGGGCAATCTTTTTGAGAATGAAGGGTTTGAGTATGACAAGTTCCAGATTTTACATCCATAATAAATAAGGATTAAATGAAAGGCTCCTAATGTTTTATCCTGTCCTGTGTTAATGAGCAAGATGATATTTATAACGGTGCGGTTTTATGAATGTTCCCCTGGTGATGTTCGTGTTCGCTGGCGTGGTTGTGGCAGGCGCTCTCTCTGACTGGGAGAGAGTCCTCGTTACAGTTTGAAGGGAGCAGATAGATTATATTTGCTTTTCTCAGTGTACGCTTTGATGTTTTTACTTAGTAACGGATAAGACGTCTATATTCAGTAAATGATGACGTATGCCTTTATATGCATTTTTAGAGTGAAACAGTGCTGTTATAAGCACACACAAAATTAAATTTTCCGGTTAAATTTTGAAGTTGCCTCCAGTTTGTGGCCGCATAATCTTTCAGACACATCAGGTCTGGCTTGCAGGTAGCAAATGAGAGGCTCTGGGCGCCCCCCATGTCCGTAGTGAATAGATCAAGAAGGAACAGGCTTAAAATAGCAGATGGGGAGGTGCAGGTTAGGATGAAGCTTTAGGGTTAGGAAAAAAGCCAAAGCTTTATCAATAGAGGTAGCTGGTTCTCTTTACCCCTGTGGCAGCCAGGGCAGGTTCACAAATGGCTGGGCATCCAACCTCCAGCAAGACAGGCAAAGGACAGATCCTTATTTCTGGTGTTCCTGATTAAGGCGGTGTCCCTGCATCCCCAGCAGACTCGGTCCGAAAAGTGCCCCATATGGCCTGAGGTTAGAGTGGGAGGAGGGTAAACATGTGGCAGCTTCCAACATCAATTATTCTGGGATTCAGCCTGCACAGAGCCAAGCAACTGTCCCTGCCAACTTCTGAGAGGTCCCTTTTCACCTAGAGACAGCTAAGGGCTAATTAAAATTGTGCCCTCCAAGACTTGGATTTAATGAGCTGTTTAGTGACAGGGAAGGATAAATAAATTAAAAAAAAAAACAAACACAAAACCAAAACAAAACCCTTCAGTAGGAGGACAATTAAAACAATTTTCCAATGGTTTTAAGATGCATGTAAGTAAAAGTAGAAAGAGTTAGGATACCATCCTTCTGGGCTCGGGTGTGAAGGTGTCTCTCAGGATTCCCCCCTGCTGTTCCCTCCCTGGATGGAGGAACAGAGCGCTGCGATGAGGATGGGCTTTGCCATGGTCTTACATGCTCCGTGACAGCAGTTCTAGTAAAGATGCATTCGAAATCCTGGCAGCAGCACCAGGACCCCAAGTGCTCTCATTTCCATCCCCTGTTTTCACGGTTACCTGTGTGCAGATTAGATGGTCCAACCCCCAGGTCTGTGGGTCTGGTTTACTGAGGCTTTGCTTTGCCTTCCCTGCGTTTCGGCGGTGCGAACGGGAGAAAACACTGCCTGTAGCCCAAAAGTACCTGTATTCTGTGCCTGTTCCCCTTAATGTCAAAAATGAAGGTGTTCCTCAGACTTTTCTAAGGTCAGAAGAAAGTAGAATGGCACTGCTGGGGATTGTTGATTTTGATTGAGATGCCCAAACTTTACCTTGGCTGACAAAGCTTCCTGTGACTGCTCTCCTTTCCATGCCCTTAAGTCCTTTCCCGGTGCAGTAACTAAAACCATGCAGGTGTGAATTCCCCTTCTGCCTCCATCCTCTGACGTGTTAATGTCTTGCTGGGGCAAAGTTGCATTGCATCTGGTTTTAGATATAAACTAGAGCAGTTTCAGGGATACATTTTGCTGCCAATCAAGTGAGCAATGCAGTGTGTCGGTGTTGCAGTTTTGTCCAGGTCCCTCTTTCGCACCCTTACTGCAGCAAGGTGCCCTGTTTTTATTAGCAAAGACTATATTCTGTGAAGTGTGGAGGGCCGTCTACTCATCCAATATAAAATGACCAAGGGCAAGGTCAAAATAGTGTTTTATGGGAGGTGAGGCTCCGGCCTCTTGGCTTCTGGAAGGAGGTAGGTGTGGAGCAGCAGTGCCTGTACAGAAGAACTGCATGGGAGCCGTGGGCACAATGCCACCCGCTTTGCACTAAGTCCAGGCTATTTTCCCCCAAAGAACTGCCTTTGCAGTATATATGTTGTATTATGTTTATGTGTTATGATCGCTTGGAGGGATGCGAGTTAAACCTTAGTGAGTTTTTGTCCGAGAGGCATTGTGAAAATAAACGCAATTCTGCCTCCTTGCTCTCCTCCCCGTGCTCCAGCCCCCCACACCCCTCGCGTCAGAGCAGTCACAGAATCATATGTTGCTGAATAAACAAAATGGCCTGATGTTCTGAATGTGGTCTAAGCAGAGCAGTAATGGCAAATGACGCAGAATTTAATTTCTTTGATAAACAAATGTGCTCAGGGAGTTGGTTTCACACACCAAAGGGACACGGTGGCACTCTTGTCTCCATTCTGCACCGGTAGCGGTGCGGATGGGAAGGACCAAAGCAGTGGGATCAGAGGGGCTCAGCTGGCCACACAGCTCTTGTGCCAGCCGGGTTTTTGCGTTAGCATTGCTGTCTGGTTTCCTTGGGATTGTGTTTGCCATGGGCTCCTTCCCAGCTGTGCAAAGTCTCTCTCAGCTGCCTTTAATTTCCAGGATGCTGCTTTAATGTTTGTTGCCAGAAGGACGAAGAGGAGCCTGGAAAGCAGCAGCTGTCATGTGAGAGCTGTGGTAGATCAGATAGAAAGGTATTTATTTCATCATTCTCTTTGCAACTTTTTCACAATTTCATGGTCCTGGATAGGGCAGCAGGAAAGCTGAAGTGTACCTGTCAGTCGCAGCGTTTGCTGAAGGGCAATCGGGAGTGACACAGAAAGTAAAAACGAAGATAAAGCAACATAATCATCTGGGTTTCAGTGGGATTTTTCATGCCTCCCAGGCTTCCTTGTCCTGTTCCTGCCATTATGGCAGCCAGTGCGATCAATGGCTGGCCAAGGACCATGTGAGACTTGACCAAATTCCCACCCGGGGGCAGCTCATCTCTCTGGGCAGGTTTTTGCAGCTCAGGAGACGGTGGCTGTGCTCCCAACCACTGCTCTCACCCTGTTGTAGGGAACCTTTTACTAATTTATTAGCCTTAATTTACTTTACTCTTGGCAACCAACTCTAACATTCAGAGCGGTGAGTATTGTTCCGAACACCTGCCTGGGAAAGCTGGCCCTGGAGGTTATGGAAACTCTTGGGATTTTGGGTCCTAGGGAAACTGAAGTGCGCTCTGATTGTATTGTAGATGTTCATGTTACCACCTCGGGCTCCCTGTAAGCTCGCAGTGTGAAATGGGGGCTCACAGGTAGGAATGTGCTAATTATTATAGCTGGATCGAGTGTGGAGGGGCCTCAGATCTGAGTGAGACTCGATACCTTAATTTTGCCCTTGACTTCTCACCTTGAAAAGTAACTAATGAAGCAGTTTTACTTCTACTAGTCTGTTCGCTTGTGTGCATTTTAAACTCTTCAGGGGAGAAAGGAGCGCGGGAGACTAAACTACTTTTTTTTTTTGTGACAAGTAAGTGGGCCTGGGTAAAGGCTAAATGCTTTGTGTGTTGAATGAGCAATAAAGAAATACAGAATTTGCTTAACTACATAAAGATATAAACCCCTTAGCACCCCACTGTAAAATGGCTATGAATTGCACGGGTGCCTCCATGCATTGCATAGCTGTGGGGAACCCATATATTATGCTGTCAGGGTGAGTGATAACCTGTTTTGGTAGGAACAACAGGAGTCATTCATTACTTCGAGAGCTCTTTTCAAGCTGGCAAGGTGGCAGCATGCGCTCGCAATAGCATCTCTTAAAGCTGAAGATACCCTCCTTGTGCTATCAGAAGAGGTTGGACACTTAAAGAGCTTCTTCCCTCTGATCTGGCATTGGCACTGTCTGTGGGGCGAGCGCCTTGCTGGCTGGCTGTCCCACAAGCGGCTGCAGGAGGTGGAGAAGTAATGGATGGTTTTAAGGGTTATGGCTGCGTTTGCAACCTCACCACAAATCCTGATTTAAAGGTAATATTTGCAGAAGTGATTTATGAACTTAGGTGGCATGGAGTGGTAAAGGGCTGCAGGCACCAAAGTTGGTTTGGAGTTTTTGACATGTTTTATCCTCTGGCTGTAAGTGAAAATGTACCTGAAGATCTCAGCTGGGGCACCATGAGCAATACTTAGAGAAGGGAGAAGGACTTTTAGGTGTTTAGCTTGGCAGATGCTTTTCAAAAAGTTCTGAATTGCAGGAATTGGGTCTTTGGCCTGTTGAACTGGGGATCCAGAAATAATGATGTCCAAGGTCAGTGGTGACTCTTGAAGGCTCTTCCATGCTACAGACCTGTAAGCAGGACAGAGCCATCTGCCAACCAAGAAGTGAAGCTGTTTGAGAGGCAGTGATTGAAGCCATGTGCTCAAAAGTGAGAAAGCACCTCATCCTCAGTCAGTGCTAATTAGTCCCTTGCTTGCAAGAAGACCAAAGTAATAAATAATGAATGAGACCCTATCAATATTCTGAACACATAGTTGCTGAAGCCCCAAGGTGGCTTTTTCTGACTCTGGTAGCTCTTGTGTGAATGCACAAATGCTTTACAAACATATTTGCCTGTTCACCTTTGCCTGGAACAATCCTCATGTCCTGAATAGTCCTGAATTAGAGTAAGAGGGATGTGGTGTGTCTCGATGTCTTTCCTCTGCCTTCGCTGACGTTCTGCACTGCCTCGTGTCTCCCTAATATTTGTCTGTGTTTATTATTACCTTTAGAGCTGGGGAAATACTTTTAATTATGCTTTTTGAGGCTGTTCGCTTACATGCAGAATTGAGTTGTCTTTGACTCTTCTTCCACCTTTCATTTTCTAGTACTGAAACATTCTCCTGAATTAATTCTCTTCAGCCAGATTTGCTGTCCCTAACACCTCAAAATGTGAGTTTAGATGTTGAATTATTATTTTTCTTTATAAATAATACATTTGGAGTCCTTGATGTGCATTATGATTCGTTAGCCTTTAAGCCACAGTCGGTTTATATTTTCAGAGCTTTTTCGTTGGTAAATGTGAAGTTTAAAAGTGTGGCTTTTTCGAAAATGAAAACTGAGATTCTCACATAATTACTTGCCTTCAGGAATTGCAGATTTAAAAGAAACACCAAATGTTGTGAGACTCCCAGTAAAATCATAAGGCTTGGCTGCATTGGGAATACCCTCAGATTTTTAATTTGACAGGTTAAGCGCTTACAGTCTTCAGAGTGGCGTGTTTCATCCAACAGGAATGAATTTTAAGATGCTTGTAGGGATTTTTTTTCCAAAAGTGATCGCTGAGGCTTGCAAATATAAACTCTCACATGGGAAAAGCGTGTCCAGTCAGCAGCAGAGAGAGAAACAAAGTCAAGCTGGGATGCAACCTGTGAATTCACTCAGAGCTGGCCTGCAGCGTTTGAATATTGAGAAGTTCCTTGCAATAATTTTTACTTCTGGGGGCAACGGTCGTTCCATCTTAGTCAAAGTGAGAATCCCTTCGGGCATCGCTGGAGCACAGCTGTCAGCCTTGTTTGCCTTCTCTGTGTTTCTTACGTAAGAGCGTTCAAGTTCTGCAGTCAGGAGCTGTTTTCCTTGCTGTTGAACAAAAATCAAACAAAGACCCCTTTTCACTGGCTTTTTAAAATCACTTTGTTTATTTCCCCCCCTGCCCCGGTAACAAGATTAAATCACAAGGTTTCAATAGGAAGGACGTTATTGCAGAGGCTGTGTTGATAGCTTCCCCTGTGCTTGCTTATTTTCAGTTGCCTGATATTAGGTCATCTGTCAGCATCTGCTGCCTTCATCGCATGTGACATCACATTTCTCGCGCTGTCGTGTACTATCAGAGGTGGCAATGGCTGCACCAAGAGTGGACCAACAGCCTTTGGTGTGTTTGAACTGAACGTTTAGTGTGTGACCGAACTGCTGTGGTTTAAGTGAGAATCTCTTCAACACCTCTGGGAGCTCTGTGTGCTTTGGGATTTGTCCAGGACTTCTGTCCCATCCACAAAAGATGACCTTCGTGCTGCAGAGCTTGGCCCACGCTGTCACTTGAACGCACGTCTGGGCCATTGGACCTCTATCATGGGAGCTTCATTTTGTATGAGCCATATTTTCGTTCTCCTAGGCTTAAGAAGCTTTTATGACGCTCCTATTCTTGCTCCTGAAAAGCAGTCCTTCTGTTTCATAAAAGATGGTATACAGAAAATAAATCTCATTGTGTCATATTTGTGATCATTAATCCTGTTGCCTGAAGTGTTGAACCATGCTGTGATAGTTTGGATGTGGAAATTTGAAAGTGAAATCTCCCCGATGCTCCAAAGAAACTCTGTACCAAATGACCAGTTTTATCCCATCACTATCATTACACCAGAGAAAAAGCATCAGCGTTAATTATTTCTTCTTATCACCACAGTAGGAGGCAGATTGCATAGGAGAAGAAAAATAGCTGACAGCTCATGGACAATAGAATAAAATTGCCCTAACAATTGCCATAAGTTGGGGTAGGATTTTGGGTTGCTCTTTTTTCCCTGTGTCAGTTCCACAGTGTGACTTAAATTGAGCTGAATTGAGGGGCAAATACTGAAGAGCAGAGGAAGAAATAAGAAAACTGGTATGGCAATGTAAACAAGATGAGAGGACATAAAGAAAATTGCTCTTAAACATCGTGTCTGGTGTGTGCGCTACAATTCATGTTTCTCGTATGTGCAGCTTAACAAGAGAGAGACCTGGATTTGGGCTGATGCTGCCAGAAAATGTATATAAACCTGAGAAACCTACGCAGGCCAGCCCATGTTAGAGCCACACACCTGGCCAGGCTTGGGAAGCAGCAGAAGTGGCCAGAATAATTACAGAGAGGGAAAACGACCTGTAGCAAGCCAAATTTTTTCTCTTTCTAATGGGGCACGTGCAACATTTATAACAAGTTACTACAATCAGAATCAGGTTGCGTTATCATCTACTTCAGATTGCATCCAAATCTCCTCAAAGCCTATTGTTTCCCAGCGAGATGGAAAGAGATCTTCTCCCCTCTTCTCCACCCTGGTCCAATTTTGCTAAATCTGCTGTCCCAGTGTCTCACTCCATGACATTTAACATCTTTGCCCAATTCAATTTGTGCAAAATCAGCCACTTAGCAGGACTGCACTCAGCACAAGTGATTTTAGCAGCGTGTGGACACCACGGTGATTGACACTGCAAGAGGCAACCCTGGGGCTCCTGGGAGAGACTTGCCGATCCCGTGTTGCTCTCTGCCGTGCTGGGCTTACGGAGCAGACCTTGCTGTGTGGCCAGAAAGGTTAAATTCTCCGTTGGCAGATAAGCATATTTAACTGGTCAGCTGAGGGGGCTGCAGCTATTTTTCTATGGCCTGTCAGGCTATAGGTTTTTGGTGTGTATAGGTGGAGAGGGTACATGACTTACATTGTGGATGGGTGTAATTGTTTTTGTCATATTTGCTGGTGTTGAAGAGTGCAAGTAGCAAAGAGCAGATGTGAGCTGGAGAGGGAGGAACCTGCGGTTGGCCTGAAGTTTCATACTCAGTTTGCAATACCGACTCTTCTGTGGATGGTGCAAAATAATCTACTCGCCCAAAAGCTGGCAGTTGAAATGCTCACTGCTCTGTTGTCCTCTACCAGCCATGCTCAACCTTCGTGCACAGCAGGGAGACTTTGTCACCTCCCTTCCCAAATGGGATGTGGAGGTGGGTACAAACTATTCTGTGCTCTTTGTCTGTGCATCTCGCTATCAGCCCATCTGTAGAAAGAGTTTCTGATGCTGCAGATCCATTGTGCTCTAAGCCCTTGCCGCTTAGCTGCCCCAGTGCGGTGACACATGGCTGTTACATGTTGGATAAACCAGGATGCGGACATTCTGTAAGGAGAGCACAGACCTGAAGTGCAACTCATTTTCAGATCTGCATATTTGCATCTCTGTGTGTGCTGTTAGCTCAGATTGCGCAGAGGGCGATCAGCTGGAGGAGCTTACACTGCTAACCTGGCTCATAGCTCAACCTGGAATACAGGGGTGGGCTACTGAGGTACACAGATTTCAACTGTACCCGTTAGGAAAATGTATTCTATCTCCTAATTACCATAATTATTATCTACTTTGATTCCCCTAAATAGTTGTTCTATAATTGCATTTTTTTTTT
>VWZL01002623.1:156303-170054 GCA_013396915.1 Stercorarius parasiticus | reverse complement strand
AGGTCCTTTTCTGCTGGGCAGCTTTCTAGCCACTCTTCCCCAAGCCTGTAGCGTTGCTTGGGGTTGTTGTGACCGAAATGCAGGACCCGGCACTTGGCCTTGTTAAACCTCATACAATTGGCCTTGGCCCATCGATCCAGCCTGTCCAGGTTCCTCTGTAGAGCCTTCCTACCCTCAAGCAGATCAACACTCCCACCTAGTTTGGTGTCGTCTGCGAACTTACTGAGGGTGCACTCAATCCCCTCATCCAGATCATGGATAAAGATATTGAATAAAACCGGCCCCAAAACTGAGCCCTGAGGGACACCGCTGGTGACCGGCCGCCAAGAGGATTTCACCCCATTAATCACAACTCTCTGGGCACGGCCATCCAGCCAGTTTTTAACCCAGCGAAGAGTACGCTTGTCTATGCCATGATTCACGAGCTTCTCCAGGAGGATGCTGTGGGGGACAGTGTCAAAGGCCTTACCAAAGTCCAGATAGACAACGTCCACAGCCTTCCACGCATCTAGAAGGCGGGTCACATGGTCATAGAAAGAGATCAGGTTGGGCTTGTACCAGAAAATGGTACAAGTTATTTTTTTTGTGTCTTTTGGTACTTAAGCATGTGCTTGCAGTATCATTTGAAGTTATCTAGAGGTTTGGACAACTTTTTTAATAATAAAAGATACATAAGTTCAATTTTTTTTAAAAAATATCTGGTCCTGCAAATGCAGAAACCCAAGAAAACTATTATAGATGCATAAAATGTTGTACCCATCTACAGATGTTTTGGTAACCGTGGCTTAATCTTTGAAGTATGGCTTGAAGCTAAGTACATAAACCAGGAAAGAAACTTGAAGCACGTATTTTACAAAGGCCATTGAAAAAGTTTTGTCTGTGAAGTCCATTGACGCATTCTATGCATCGAAGATCAAACTAGCATTTAATACCAAAGTTCTGGTCAGTCCCTGCATTCATCTTGCCTCAAATATACAGTGAATATTTTCTGTCCTGAAGGTCATGTGTCTAGTGATTCATGAAATTGTCTAAGTGATTGCCCCTGTGAGTTGCGTTGCCTTGTAAGGGCAGACACCTGGGAGAACAGCGCCTCTCGATTGCTATCGTAGCTTTTAGGCATAAGGTTGTTTTCTAAAATATACATATTTTTTTTCCATAATGAAGTTTCTGATTTTTATAAGGTATACAGAGAGACTGATCCAGCTGTTTACCTAAGCATCACAAGATCTATAGGCATAAAAAGCATTTATCTGATTTTTAAGATAGATGTGATCTAACATACTCGGGCAACATTCAGTTTGCATCCAAGGGTATTAGTCTAATGGGTCCTCTTGATAGGACAAGAGAATGTCATATATGCCTCTGTGAAAGAAGAGAAGGTCACTTCGTATGAAGGATTCAGGACTATCTAACTCTTCCTTCATATAGAGATAAATCTCTAATATGGCCATTTGTCATGAACACGTAAGAGAGAGGAGAGATTTTAGCTGGGTCATATTAGCCAGTAGCTTCGCCTGCAGCAGATGTACAAGAAAAGCCCTTCTCCCCACCCCCTAAAGATGCCTGAGCTTCAAACTTTGTTTTACCAAAGGCAGAAAAGCATCTAAACGCTTGGGTACACCTTCAAGTATTTATCTGAGTCCTTTTATGGTTTGCTTATCAAAATGATTTTGCGGTGGCTTAGTTACAGGATATAAATAAGTACTCTTACTATGGGAAAATACTGGATATTAAAAAACTCTTGAATTTAGCAGAGAAATGCATCACAGGAAATAAGGGCTGAAAGATGGAGCCAGATGAATCTACGGCAATGGATGTTTTAAAGAGTAATTTTAAATAATCATTGAGACTAAGGAGGTAAAGAATAGAGTGGAGTTACCATCTCTCAATACCTTCAGATCATGATTGAATGCCTTTCTGAAAGATATTTTTCAGGAAATTACACGCTGCTGAGCTCAGTATAAAGATAACCCAGCAAAAAGTAACGGTCTGTGTTAGAAGAGACTTCTCACCGGTTATCAGATGATGCCTCCTGGCCTTGGCTGTTATGAATTGAAGCAGTTGAAGGCTTGGCACAGAGTGGCTGCAGTTCAGTTTGCTGTGAAAGGCATTTTCTTCTAATGTTTCCAGGACTCCTGTATGGGCTGAAAGTAGAGGTATAAGTTAGCTCTCAAAACGGGGTAACTTTTTTCACAGTGGAGGGGGTGGGGGGAAAGGGTGGATGGAATTTCCATTCACCTTTTTCTTATTTTTAGCTCTAATTCCTTAGATTTTGAGGGTACAGTGTGACAGGTGAAGAGAAATACTTCAGCTGCTCCTTAAGACTTAGATATATCTTTTCTGCCAATAACACAGTAAAACCCCTTGTTTAGTGCTTAAAATTAAATATTGGAGCTAGACCTAATCTGAGTTGTGAATTAAACCTGATGAGCCTGGACTAATCACTTATGCTGATGTCTCACTCAAATATAAAGTATGTCATAACTTTTGACTACTTTGTAATTTGATGACGTTTTCGTGAGATGCTCTATTTTATAAAGACCTAATTTTACAATTTTATTTAATATTATAAAGGTTTGTTGCTTTGATTTGAGATCCTCTAATAGAATATCTCATACAGGTAGAAGGTATAAGAAAGGGGAAATCCTGCGTGGTAAAAAAAAAAAAAAAAAAATCGCGTCTGCTGCAGGGCGCAGTTTCTGTTCCTGGGGATGTTTCAATGGAAAGCTGCTGTGAAACTAGAAGAAAGAGAGTATTAGATGTTTGACTTGTACCTGAATTTTACAGTCGTACATAAGCGGTGGGATTTTTTTTTTTTTTTTCTCCCATCGCTGTTTGAAGGAGGATTCTTATTTCACCCTTGTATGGGAGGGTTACAAATACTCCTCTCTGGTGCCAACTGCCCCACTGGTGGCATCACCAGGGTGCAGGTGAACCCTTTTGTAGGCTGATAGAGAGTCTTCCTACTTCCGCTCCAAGGATGCCACCTCCAAACCATTTCACATGTAAATTTTTAAGTGAACATTGAAGTCTCTCTCTCTTCTGAGGGCCATCACATTGAACTCCTGGATTTTTTTCCCTCAGATGCTCCCTTGAGGAGCTTCCCTGTCAAACTATCAAATCTCTGCAGAGATACTGGCTTTGCTTGCTGTAGTAATCCCTTCTGCCAATTCTTGGGGCACACATGGACCTGAACATTGTCAGAAAGGACAGTGATATGTATTAGTGGAAAATGCTTCTGACAGAGCAGCAGGTGTTGCTCAATATAATCTTCCCCATGGAAGTCAAGAAGAGCTTGGTGCCTGCAGAAAATAGTGAGATAACAGTTGCTGGTGGAGTCCAGCGCTGTCTTCCTATCCCAGACATCTATGCAAGTACAGTTTCCTCCTACATCTTGCAAAGCGGACGTTAATTGGGGTGGATATATGAATATATGCTGGGGAGGGGTGACTGGGACTGAAGGCAGAGATGGAGAAGACTGGTTTATCCAGTTTTTATCTTTTTTCTCATGTAATGATGTCTGGTTGCTGTATAAAAAAGGATGATGAGCTCGGTGGGCCTTTGATCTATCTGCTGTGTGTTAACCTGCACCATCAACATAACAGTAATGTCTGTTGATGAATTGTTAGCACAGTAGCAGTGAAACTCCTTGTCCTTCAGGATGGTAGCGTTGGCTGGCTGTCACACCATACCTCGTTGCCTCTAGCTAGGTCTGTGTTTTAGTGGATTTTGTCTTATGAGATGTGGCATTGAGATGTTGCAGTGATGGAAATAGTACCAGTCCTTTAGGCAGGTACAGCAGTTCACGTGGAAAATTATGCTGAACAAAGTGAGAAATTTTATGTCTGGAAAATGAAATTTTGAGAAATTTGGAGCTCTAAAGCCAGCACATCTCTTGTGGAGGTGCATGCACAGGGTCCGCTTTTGTGCTGTCTCCCGTCTCCGCGCTGTGCTTTACTCTGATGTAGGAGCTGTGCGATGGAGAGCCACCTTCCCACCAATTATTTATACACAGAGCAATGTAACCCAGCCTCTGAGCGAGGCATTTATACCAGTGGGATCCTAGTGCTGTATAAATAATTGCAGCATTGCAAGCATCGCCTGCTGACTGTATGGCATAACCACACTATTTATATGAGTCTGACAATGTAACTATAGTTGTGGAAGACGATTTAAATACAGCCGGCGAAGTAAGTATACCCTTAGGAAGGTATAACTAACTACACAGATAATAGTATCAGGTAACTGTACCCACAGGAAAGCATAAACATACAAATAATAGCTACAATGTAAGTATAATATAGAAGTCAAAGGGTCTCAATATTGATATAATAACAGTAGGGTAACTTAGAGGAGAGGAATGTAATTGTCTGAATAACTGCAGTGATGGGAGAGGGTAGCTCGGAGAGCTATAGCTGTGATATCTAACCCTCCCAGTAACAGGAGGTCGCCTGCATGTGTCCAGAGCAGCGTTTGAATTTGAAAGGTTAAGGAAGGGGGACTTGAAGGACGGGCAATGAACTGCAGAGGGGATCTGTTCCCGGGAAGCCGAGTGCTGGGGAGGAGCCATGATCTAGCACGGGAGGACGAAGGATGGAGGAGTGCAGTGGAATTGGGCATGTGAGTTGCTGCTTTTCTGGTTGCTTCCCCAGGAATTCAATTGGAGAACAGTTTTTAAAGGTGAAATCAGACATCCTCGAAGAGAAAAGGTTTCCCAACATGTGAAGTGGCGACGGGCCCATCCAGCTGCAGAGCAGCGGCATCACGTGGCATATGCGGGGTATGGGATTAGTAACTTGTGCCAGAAAGAGGGGACGGGAGAGCAGAGAGACTCGAAAAAAGCAATTTTTGCAGTGACAAACAGCAAACGTAAAGGGAAACTGTTAAAAATAATGTCTCAATTTGATATTTTTTCTTTTTTTTTTTC
Source organism: Stercorarius parasiticus (assembly GCA_013396915.1). NCBI lineage: Eukaryota > Metazoa > Chordata > Aves > Charadriiformes > Stercorariidae > Stercorarius > Stercorarius parasiticus. The sequence continues at coordinate 165,127 of VWZL01002623.1, read as the reverse complement.
AAGTTGATTTAGTTGACCCTCTAAATAGATGACACTATCTTTTTACTCCTGTGCCTCCTAAAGCTAAAAAGAGAAATAAAAAGCATTGCTAATTACCCTTTGTTTGTATACCGCTCTGTAGCTCTGCAGCAACAACCTCGTCTGAAGAGCCAGCCAAAGCAATACTCTTTCCCGCTGCCTGCCATGTTAGATTGAGACTGGTGCTGTGCTCTCCAAGCTGTGTTCAGATGGAAATTGGATTGAGTAAAATAATATGACTGCTGTCTCCTCTAGACCTTCACCTGGGCTGTATATATTTCATAAGATGTGCGCTTGACAGTGGAAAGGGAATGACTTCGTTTTAAAAATAGAATCAGTTTAAAGTGTTGATGCAGTGCTGGTCCGTGTATTGTTTAAGAGAAGAAACTGGGTTTCGGAGTGGGTTTGTGTTTGGGTTTTTTTTGAGTTAATTTCTTAATGAATTGTTTGGAAGATGCTGATTATCAAAACCCAGAATTGAATACCTGGGGAGCTGTGTTGAGGATGAGCACTGAAACACCAAGTGCAGGGCACTCTGTTTCTGAGGTTGGCAAATCACCTGGTTTTTGAAAGTTGCTCTGATCAGTTCTGGTTTTTAGAAACAGGGAGCAAAATAAATTCTTTGATATCTCTTCGGAAATGTAGTATAAATACGTAATGATTAGGCTGGTTTTCCTTTGTCCTTGGTGCAATGACAGCTGTTTGAATGCTAAAACAGCTCCGTAGGAATTGCTGCCTGGAACAGACCAGTGGTCATCCAAGGGAGCATTGTATCTTACAAATGGCTCATTGGAAATCTAAGAATAATCTCTATTATATAGGCGAGCTGAAGTGTCTGGCCCCTTTACCTCAATGTGCCAAGAATATCCTTTACTCTGCAAGCAAGATGATTAGGAAACCCTTGAGGCTGAGTATTAAATTCCTACAGGGTGCAGGGATACAGGCACAAAGTGCAAAGACCAAATGAGATAAGAGGTAGATTTTCTGGTTGAAGCTTTCCACCTACAGGAAGAAGGACGTGCACTATTTCCTGAAGGAAGCTTTTTTGGGAGGGTGTCTCATTAGCAACATGTATTACCCTTTTTAAAGTTCAACCTGGGAGCCTTTTCTGATTTGAAGTGACTGGAAAGCGATGGGGGAGCAATGCTGGTGGGCTGGGCACGAGTAGCAAGAAGCCCTACAGGTAGAAGGAAAGGCCATCAAGAAGGGGCGGAGGGAGGGAAGTGATGCTGAGCACAGAGAGATGTCAGCTACATTATTCACTGATTTCCTTCAGGCCAGCTGCAGGACTCACGTTCTGCTCTGCTGCATTCAAAAATCACTGTGGCGAGTGCTCTGCGCAATCTCCCAGACGATTTAACACCACCAATGTATAGATTTATCAGATAGTATCAGACACGAGTAGCAATGTCTGATAGACCCTCATAATCACAGTTTATATTGATTGAAACCAAGGTTTCTGGAATGACACAAAGTGCTTATATATTGGTTGCACAATCTAGCTGGGTCTAGTCCTAATCAGAGTCCTGAACAGGTCAGTAGCTGTAGAAATGAGGCAGACCTGAGGACACATCTGTTGTAAGAGCTAATAGAGGACTTTTAGGGGTCCTTTTCCTCCATTGGTGATGCAGGCATCTTAATCTCATTCTCAGTTTTGGCCCTTCCTCCAGAAGGTACCTATCTAGCTCTTGCATTTTGGAAAAGAATAATTGTCAACGATGGACAAAGAGCCTTTTTTGAGAAAGGACTAATTGTTGCAAATCTCTGCGAGAATGGCGAACAATCAAACCAAAGCAAAACCAAACTACGCCTGATAAATAGAGCCACAATTTGCCAACCGGTTGGAGGGTCTCCCAGCATAGGCAATGTTCATATCATCCAGCTTCTCTTGTTTGTGTAAGCAAATTGGTGCCTTGTCCCTCTGGAATTGCTCTCAGGTTAATGTAGAGGAATGTGATCCTCTGGAGACTGATTTAAGGCATGTGAGCAAATGCCCGATTCTGGTGTTTTGAATCTTCTGCCACTTGTTCTATTGCTTCTTGATTGGTGAAAGCATGGGAAGATTGGCCCATAATGAACACAGAAGAACTGAAGTTGAAGAAAGTGTGAACACAAAAGGGGAGTAAGTGGTGGACAGATGCTTCTTGTAGCAAGTTACCCTCTATAATTAAACCTTGGTAGGCCCAGGAACCTCTTTTTTTATTACAGACCAAACGCATCCTATTTGCCAATGAACCTTATGGTGTCACTGGGTCACTGATGATGCGCAACTGATGGCATTGGCAAGGCTGTTCATCATGACTTGTGTTGGTATGCGTGCCTTCACCTGTAGATCACAGTTTCCTGTCAAATGATGGTGTCTTGGCAGCTTTTCTGACAATCTCAACTCAGTTATAAGTGGATTGGGACAGTCGCTAGAGCTCTTACTGACAGCCCTAGCAGGCTGAGCATGAGGAACTCTACATAGAGTGTAAATTCCCTTCTTGCACCTAGATAAGGCTCTTCCAGGCCAGGTGGAGGTACAAAGGCAAGCTGGTGCCATGCTGCTGGGGAAATGATGCCGGTACTGCTGTGATCAGTAAATGGACTTGTCAGCTTTTCCTTGAGCACAGGTAGAAAATTAATAAAACAGTTGCTTGTCTTTCACAGGTTGTGGCACTAATGAGGAGAGTACTCCTCTGTGTTTTTGTGGCGTGAAAATAGTGCGGTGCATTGATGCACTCTGGTGGTTCTTCCCATCTGGAAAGGCTGCTGTGCTCAACTGCCCAGCAGTCTGCTGCTGCTGCTAAAGATGTCCATTAACCTCGTTCACTGTAGTGGGGCTGTGCACGTGCTTCGTATTCCACTTCAGTGGTTGCTACAGTCCTGAAAAAGGAAAGGAACAACATATTTTCTTTTTACTGATTTGAAAAGTTACTGTTCTGAGAAACTGAGATATTTTTTGTTACGATGCTTCAGCCTTGGCCACACAGCAGTGAAGTGCATTACTCTTGCCGTGATCCTGCTAAGTTGCTGGTTTCCCTTTGAATCCCAAGGTATCACAGAGGAAAATTAAAACTTTGCTTGTATGTTCATCGTCGCAAACAAACAGTGTACCAAGAAGATCTAGGTACCTGTGAACAGGAGTAAGCAGATTGTGGTTTCTCTATCTGGAGTGCTCGTTAGAAAATACGTGGTTAAGATAAGGGTAGAGATGATGTAAGGAAGTTCTGAGAACGTCCTTTTTTTAAAAAAAAAAATAATTTTTTTCAATAGTTTCTTTCTGTGCCTATTAAAGTGAGTGGAAGTTCTTAGTATGACCTGTGGCTCCAAGCCTTTTGCTATTCTAATATTATTTGTTTAGTTCCTCATAGTAGCTGCCACTGCAGACTTACTAGGTTCGGTTTATTGTATTTTGTTTGGATCCAACTGACAAGATCTGTTGCAATTTGTTGTCTTTATTGCACTTATTCTTAGTGATTAAGGGTTTCAATATGCTTCCATTTAGCTAATGACCTGAAATTGTGCATTATAAGGTTTCAGTCCCAAAATTCCATCATATGGTACTTTTTTCCGCAGCAGTCAGCTGCTTTGTGTCAGCCTAACTTTCAAAGAAATGTAATAACAATTTAATGGTAATAGTAAAACAGTTGTACTTCATTAAATGCAGTCATCTTTTCCTTTAGAACTTCAGCATTGCAAATTTTACTCGACTCTAACTACTGTTTCATAACCGCTCTTGCTTAAGGCCATTTCAGAATATCCCACCTCAACCCGTATCTGCTTTATGATGGTAATGGGCAAAATTATACAAACAAAAGGAGGTGGTTCACAGTAAACCTGCAGAATTCCTTTCCAAAGGATGTTGTAAATGCAGGAGGTTTGTATAGACCTCCACAGACTTCCTCTCCATAGACCTAGAAGTGCGTGGTAGAGAGATGTGCTGATAAAGATCAGGCTCAGAAGAACCCAGAGCAGAAGACACGTGAAGCCTGGGAGACTGCTCAGAGGTGACATATACTCCTACTCTGTTCTTGGACTTCGCTGGATGTCCTCTTGTGCCCATTGCTGAAGATAGCATGCCAAGCTAGATGGAGCCTCAGTCTGGGTCAGTGTGGCTGACACTACATCACCTTTGTTGGCCACTGTGAAGCATGAGTTGGTTTTGGAATAGGCGACTTAGTTGAGTATTTCTTAAATAGTTTTTTGTGTTTTGTTACTTTTGCCGCTGAATAGCAATGACCCTTTCCACCACAACTGGCCTCCTGGCCATGCTTCGCTCTCTCTGGTGGTGAGAGGCAATGGTAAAGTTCAGTTAATCTCAACGTGTTGAAGATTTGCTGAATTACTCAGTAGAGGATTAAGGTTAGTGTAAAGCCGTAGTTTGAATGTCAAGTCCTTCTTAGTTGATGGCTGTTCTTCGGAGGAACTGGGGAAAAGGGGAAATTTGTGTCAAGTCAATAGCAGTTTTTATCAGCACTTTAAAGAGAAAAACCTAGGCTAAGACTGTCTGAAAAAAAGCAGATGCATTTTTCCCCGTATAAATTCTCTTCATCCAGTATTGTCTTTCCTTTCTGTTACAGGGTTTTCTTTCTGTTATGAGGTTTTCCAGACAGTACAAATACATCAGTGATTAGCACAGCAGCCTTTTTTTGACTGAGACGTTTCTAGCATTAGTTCCCCTGTATTCTTTTCATTGGAAATACTCCTGTTGCTATACAAAATTGCTCTAAAAATTATCTTGTGACTCAGAGGTTGTCCTTTGTGAAGGCAAACTGAAATGCTACGGATGTATCTACGCAAGGAGGCGAAATCTACAGCATAAATTGGCAATGGTCTAACATGTGAAAATAATTAAATATGGTAATCACTGTTTCAACGGATTTTCTAGGTCATTATCTTATTTGCAGGTAAAGGGCCTTACCATAACGTGGCTGTTGGGCGGTTTATGTGAAGTGACATGGTGGTCTCCATTTGTTCCCTTACAGACAAATCCATATGTGATAACTGGACGTACTGATAGGAGAGGAAAAGGATGGAGTGAGAGCAGGATTTTGGTGCTGGAGACCAGTGTTGCCTATGGCAAGTGAGGCACCAAGGTTTTGAATTGCTGCTGCCTCCGCCACATCTGCCGTAGGGTAAAATTTATCTGTTCACGTTGCCAGCCCAGTAGAGTTCTCTCTCGTATGCTGAAGTTTAGTTTGGTGTTAAGAGGAAGAAAAAACGGTGTGGTTTTGTGTAACTTAGCATGCTCTGTCTGAAGGGAAAGTACCACCCTCTGCACTTCGGCTTTGAGAAGAGCCAGGGGGAGCTTAGCACTAGTAGGGAAGAGGAAAACTTAGTGAAGGAAAGAGGTGGGATTTAACTCACCGGTTGGTCTCCTTTTTCAGTACTTCCATGGCCTTTCAAACCCTTTGTCTTGAAGCCCTCTGCCAGGCGAGAGACAGAAAGTTACCTTGAAAGCCAGGAGAGGTATCTTGCCTGGGCCCCTGTGGAGAAGTAGCTCACTAATAATGAACACGTCCATTACCGCTTGTCACCTTAGTGGATCTCCATGAAGTCAAAGCACTTGTCTTTCCCTCGCTGATACTCAGTGATTTGCGTGCTGAACTGTGTCCCTGCCTGAAGCCAAGGTGGGTTTTGCTGCATGCAGTTTATAGAATATTTTTGAGCTGCTGGGAGACAGTTCTCCAACCCAGTTTTCCTTCTAATGTTCATTTCTGCATGAGGATAAAAAGTGTTTTCAAGGATTCCCCTGAGGACCAATTTAGAGTTCAGTTTTGATTGAATTAGTTGGATGTATGTAAATAGAATCACATATTTAACAGAAACCCAGATGAAAGACGCTTTCAGGAGGGCTTGGGGCAGACGTTGTCACTTAGCCTGCAGCAAGCACCTCAGAGCAAATCCTGCACTTCTCCCTTTTATCGTGGTTTATTCCTTTCTCCTTCACATCTCAGTCACTGGTGAATACTGTTGTTGTGAGATGCATCTCTGTTTTGGGCACTTGTGCCTTGGATCTACCTTGGGTCTGTGGCTGGCCCCTTTTATGTATTTGTGGGCCACAGAAACATGCTTTCGTGCCGCTCCTGAAGTCCTGGTGTTTGTGGATAACTGGAATCATAACTATGGATGGCACAATTTGTTGGCGTGAGCAGGGGAGGGAGGCGAAGATTAAGGAAAACTGCTTTAATTAGCTGTCTCTGTGGTGAGGGACATGCACCCCATGTGTCGGCAGCCTGGAAAGGGGGATGTGGGATGCCTCATTACCTCCCTGCTGTGAGCATGTGGCTGATGGGGAACAGCTGCCTGCAAAGCTGGCGGCCCAGGCAGGGCACAGGCAGCAGATGCAGTGAATGGAGCAAGGGCCGCGAGTACGGCTGAGGTTGTAAAGGGCTGTGTGGTCCTGTGTCTCCATCACACAAATCAGGAGCACAGGGGCTGGCAGACAATTTACACCTTGGCTCAGTAAGGCTGGGGCACTGGGCTCTGCTCCGGACATGTCTCCTGTGAATCGCTAAGGAAGGTGACTTCCAAGGGCTCACCTCTATTCCTCGTGCCAAGAGTCTTAATTGCAATCTTTTTGACTGGTAGTTATTCTTCGTCTGGGTACTTCACGAGGTCATAACATGACTGTATCACTGCTTTTCCACCCAAAGCCACCACACATTCATCTTCCTGTGGGAAGCCACTACCTCTGCAAGAAGTACCTGCTGGGTTGCAGCTGGGAGAGGTTTGGGACCACTCCAGCAAACAGGCAGTGCTTGCTGCTGATGCAGCAGGGTCAGGTCCACCTGCCGAACTGAGAACATGGGGAAGGTCATGAGTTATGGAGGGGGGCAACACTCATGCTTTCCTAGGTGACTTGGAAGCAACCAGCTTGCTTGCTTTCCATCACAGGTCTGGAAGGGTCCTTAATTTGTGTTTCCTTGGGTTTGCAAAGCTCAGTGCTAGACACTGGAAAAGGTTGGGCTTTCCACGGCAAAGAGTACTCTGCCCTTAAATATAGATGTATATAACCAGCTGTGGGACCAATTCTTTAACTTCAGCCATGTCATAGAAGCACAAACATCCCCAGTAGCAGAGAAAGCCTTTTTGAGCCTTTAATGCAGAATAATATTGTCAGCACTGCGTGCACTCGTAGCCGTGCTATTTAGCCAGGGCCTAATCCAGTTCAGCTGTGGCTGTACCGCTTCTCTGGTACGTCTGTATGGCACATGGTGCAATGCAACCAGATACCCTGCATCACTTTTAAAAGCAAAGTAAATAAGATGCTGTCCATCTCCTCCCTCCCACCCCTAAACCTCCCCGCCTGCCTCCCCGAATTTGGGCTCTTGTCAGTTATTTAGCCAAAGGCTAAATCACATTATGTCGTACATATTCAATGGAAACAAAGCAAGTCTCAGCAGACACCTGAGCAGATGACAAATGTCAAGTTTGCTGGAAAATGCTTAATTACTTCTCCCAAACCTACGTGTTTTTTTTTTTTTCCTCTCCCTGTGTTTTTTGAAGATTCTCTCTTGCAGTGTGAAATGTCCTCTCAGTTCAATTCTCCAGACTAGGGCTTCTTGTTCCGTGTGAGAAGCTCGGGAACTGGGATGAGGGAGCTTGGAAGAACGTGATCATTTCAACGTGGTCTTCGTAGCTTATTTTTATTTTCTGTTTCCTGGTCAGCTTTTTTCTATGGCATCTCTTCGGGTTTTGAGGTTTTCTTGCTGCTTTCTGTCCCTCAGCTCTTCTTTCCAGTGGATTTTTGCACCGTTAATCCTTGGCTGTATTTTTACCGCTCGCTGTGTTCCATGAGAGTGAATTGCAGAGTGCACGGTGGTGATGTGGTAAAACCTGGGAATGGAGCTGCTCAGGTGTGTCTCTCTGATCCTGGGTGAAATTACTGGTCAAAGTGAGATGGTGTGAGTCTGAAATGCTTGAAAACATGTCATAGGAACTGTGTATTATGTGCATGAAATCCATGTTCAGTTCACCGTAATAAAGCTGGTCAGGACACAGGCTTAAAACTCACTTTCCCACAGCCAAGGTGAGTGCACTGTCCACAAGGCTGTTCTGGAAGGACCTCTTTTTTCTCCCCAGCTATTTTACGCCGTTGGTCTAACGATGAATTTGGATAGGTTTTGTCCCTAGGGTGGGACAAATGTACGTTTATTAAATTCTAGTTGCTCTTCTAGGATAGAAAATCCCCCAGTACAAGGCACAGCAGGTGGGTGAATAACCACTCAGAAGGTCAGTGCTGAGGATTTGAATACACAACCTTGATTTGAATATGCGGTCCTAGGCTGGTGCTGTTTCCAGGGTTTTGCTGTATTTTAGCTATCAGAGCTTTGAGCACAAAGAGGTCGAGCAGTGCATCCCCACAGAAGCTTTGCATATCTCAAACGTGGTGGAAGGTGAACTGCGAAAACCAGGAGGGCTTTTGGGAACACAAACAGTCCCGGGGATGCTGAATAGAGCTCACGCAGTCCTGTTCCCTGTGAGCAGGGCGACTGCTGTGCCTGTAACGCAGGTTCATTACTGGGCAGCCACAGCTTCGGGCTGGCACCAGCGGTAGCAAAGACTCTCACGCCACACAGGCAATGTGGATGCGGTTTCTCCCTCATGCAGACAAGAAGGAAGTTATGAGTCTCCTGGAGGAAATGGGGTTTTCTCTCTTTCTAAGCAGTTGCCCTGTTTCCAGGTCTTTTTCACCTTTCCTGTTTCTTGTCCTATCCAAGTACTGAGCAGTGCAGGCACTGCAGAGCATGGACAAGGATGTATAGCATGTACAAGGAGTCTGTTGATGATACACAGGTGTGATGAATGAGTTGCTTTTTTC
>VWZL01002623.1:55603-156290 GCA_013396915.1 Stercorarius parasiticus | reverse complement strand
TTTTTTTTAATATATATTTGAAATGCATTCTGTAATAGGCGAGTCTCCTGTGCTTGGATTTCACTTCTTTCCAGATCTGCCTGTGTGTCTTCCCTTAATATTTTAATCTGCTGAGTCTCCCCGTCCCTCTGGGCCCAGCCCAGCAGCAGTAGAGCTCTTCCTTGGACAGAATCTCTCAGCACACATGGAACCATGATCTGGGAGGAGGGGAAGGGATAGTGAGGTGTCCATTTACTCTTGCAGTATTTCCACAGAGATGGGAAACTAGACAGCATCGTGGACACCTACGGGACCTGACAGATACTCTTTCACTGTATGGTAGGGCACAAGCAACTGTAGCGTGTCATTACTTGACATTATCACAAAAAAGTGAACCATCAAAAGGAGAAGAGAATGAAATGAACTTACATTTGCGCTCTTTTTAAGGGGTGGTTCCCTTAATGTCCCCTCTGCTCGGGATCCCCAAGAGGTTGACCTGCACCTAAGCAGCCTTTACCATCTTCAAGCAGTCATTGCCCGCATGGGTGTTCGGACTCACACAGGGGCTCAGATGCCCTGTCCCACTGGGCTCTGGTGTTTGGAGCATCTTCAGTCCCATCCAGAAACAAACCCAGAGCAATTCACTTTGATGTGTAAAGTCTGAATTAATGAAATGACTGAATTAATGTTTTGTGCCTCTTGGGGAAGAGAGCAAGGGGAACGTGTTGGCCTATATTTCAAAAACCAACTTGTTTAGTTGCGTGCGCTGAGCCAAGATTTCTTAGATCATATGGTCTCCGTGTTGCTCGAGCGCAAGGTCTCCAAACCTGCTCTGTTCCCCATGTGGCAGCTCTTTGCTGACTTCCAAGCTTCTGGCCAGAAGAAGGGCGAGGTTAAACTTTCTTTTATTTCTTTCCTCGAATGTTGAAACGGGATGTTGAAAAGAAGCATCTCGGGCCATTGGTGAGTGTGTGCTCTCCTCTTGGAGGAGAGCAGAAACCCCGTCCTTACTTCTGAGGAGGACTGTGAAGATCAGTTCCTTAGTAGTTGTGAAGCACTTGGATGCTGCGGTAATTAATCTTATGGAGAAGGCATGGCCATGGAGAACACGGGACCCTGGATTTAGAGCAGGCTTTGATTGGGGTAAGGACAATTGGGTGCTAAGAGGCCCCTGGCTGTGTGGTCTCATCATCAGGCTGTGTGGAAGGGGCTGCCTGGTTGGTTATCACCATTAAACCACTGAAGGGAAAGAAGAAGAGACTCTCAGTTAAAAATAGTACATATCCTATAATTAAAAATGTGTGCCTTCGTATTTATGCACTCAGGGCCTGAATTAAGGTAATAAAACCACTCTGAAATGTGCACTTCATAAGGCTTTCATCATGAAGTTTATAGTTTTAATATTCTTGCACTCGGTTCTGTTTTTCTATGTGGTTTTTATGTGCAGTCTGTCTGGAGTGGTCAGGGACGGGGTACAGGCAGTGACAGTATTTGCACATGGTATTCTGAGCAGAGAAGCGGTGGCTGCCAGCCCTGGAGCTGCTTGGGGCCAGCCTGTCTGCCAGCAGATCGGGTTCGCTGTGTCCTGGCACGGTGGTGCCTTGCTAAATTATGATCCGAGCCCGCTCCGCACAAGGCATGTTTTTCCAGCAAGTTGAGCATATCAGTTGTTCAGCTGAATCTCAGCTGGACTCTCTTCACTTCATTGGAGAGGGCAGAGCACTTCACTGTCCTAATTAACCATTAATTAGGAGTGCAAGGTCTTAACATGAAGTGCTTGGTGTGTCACAGGAGCTGCTCAGCATCTTGCAGGATTGGCCCCCAACTTTAGCACCAAGCAAACTGCAAATGTGGGGTGGAGAAAAGAAGGTTTTACCTTTTTTTTGGAGAAACCGGGTCATCTTACGCCTTTCCTATCCAAAACAGCTTTAAGAGAGAGAACATTTTTCTGCAATAATATTGATTATTTTTCTGTGGTGCTTTCTCACAAAAAAAATGGGGTGCTGCAGTTCCTGCTCATTGTTTTGGCAGGGTATTTTTTTTTAATTATTATTCTCTGCGCAAAATGCTCTTGAATTGATCCAGAATTAAGTGTAAAGGAACAGGGCAGACCTGAGAAGGGACAAAGCAGGAAGTTGTTTTGTCCATCTGCAAGATTTCCTGGGTTCTGCATGGTCTCTTGCATTAGCTTTATTTATTTAGGTAGAAACCCACCGAGATTAGAATCTTGTCTTCTAGGATGACTTGTCCCACTCTCTTGGTTTTGAAAAACAATACTATGGTCTCCAAACCATCTCAGGGGTGACACTCTGGCTGTTCTCTTTTGCTACTTGCAATCTGTTATGCTGCTATAGGAAGCTGTAAATGGTTTGTTTGTTTGCTTTTTTTCTACACAGCTCCTGTAAATCTTTCCTCCCCTGCTCAGAGTGTGACTTACAACTCGTCAGAGGGTTGGTGAAAATCACCCTGAAAGGGATGGGAACTACCAATTTGCTGGTCAAACAGCCAGTAAGTCATTTATTTATAAGGGCAGGGAGAAACACTCCTGGAAATGACAGCTCTGTTCCTCTTAACAGTTGTCCCCACTGCTGATGGCATAGCAATGGTGTTGATCATATTGCTCTCCTCTGGCATGGGATGGCCGATCGTGTGCCTGCAAAGACCTGGGCTAGCAAAAGGAGGAGCAGAGGGTACATTGCCACCCCATGTGCAGACCCTTTCCCTCTAGATCCGCTGTGAAAACAGACATGGCAAAGCTTTGACATCAGTACTGGCGTTGGTGCTCTTCCCTTGCATCCAAATAAGCCTCCTCCGTGGCACAGCTTGGTGGCAGTCCTAAAAAGTGAAGTATTTTCTGATAGTCCAGTCCACTGGCAAACCTGCATGTGGGTGATGTCTTCTGCTGTTTTTCCATGTGCAGCCCTGGTCAGACCTTGGGCCTGCAAGGTAGGACTTTGCCACACCAGGAGTTTCAAGGGAGATGTTTGCCCTAGCAACAAATTCTATTTAGGTTTTGCAGTGAGAAAGCCTTTAAAAGAGCAGGAGGCTAGGTCTGACCATGCTGATGTCAGTCTGGATTTAGCTGCGTTGAAGGGAATGAGGTTAGTCTAGATTGACACCAGCAGAAAAGGAGGGCAGAATTAGCTTTACGGTATCTAAAAAATGTCTTAGGTCCTGATTCATCAAAGTACTTAAGCGTGGCTGAATTCTTCCTAAAGCCCACATGTTAGCATTTTGCTGACAGGGGACATTTATTTTTATTCAGAAATATCAGAAAGGACTAAAAGGAACACTTTTGAAATGGCTTCCTTCTGACTAGAAGTATAATTGGCTATAAATCTGGGGGCAAACACAAGAAAACATGTTTTAGGCTGACAATTTCTTGTATGTTAAATAGTGTATTTAACTGCAAAAAGCAGCTTCTAATGAAAATATTGTGTCAGTTGCAACTGACACACTGACAACTTTGCTAGTAGAGTGACATAATTATGATTTTTGATAATGAAAGAACATACTATTATTTTAAGCCAAGAAACCTATGGAGTGGTCATCATGTAGGGAAACTTTTACTGGCAATAACCTATTTCTGTATGATGTTATAATCGTGACATAATCACAATCTCGAGATAATACAAGCACTTGTCTGCCCTTTGTGCATCAGAAACCCCCAGAGATGTAATTATCTCATGGCTACTACATTTTCTGACAAGCCTTATTGCTTAAATATTGCAAGCCCTGAACATTGATATGTACAGAAAACATTAAATATTCATTTGCTGATACACGTATTTATAAAAATCCCATTTCTCTATTGAGTGAGCGGTGGTTTTCAGGTCACCCGATTGAATAGCTGTGAAGATATTTGAGGACTCAGGGATTCTTGCTCATTTGAAGTTCCGTGGTTTTCTTTTTCTTGGGCAAAATAAATGCGGTCACTGCTTTGCTAGGGAACAGGAATACATTTCTTCCACAGTTTGTTCTGCTAATGGTGCCTGCGCACTGCATGTGCAACTGCCCTGGCCCGATTCATATACATCCATATAAATATATAGCGCTCTGTGCAAAGCTGCAGCTCCTCCCGTCTTTGGTAAGGCGCAGACTGACCTTCCACCCGCCTCGTTGTTCATAGCAGAGAGACAGCCAGCCTTGGTCGGGCAGCGGGAGGGGAGGGAGGTTTCCATTTCATCTCTTCCGCCTCCCTGAGCTTGGACAACAAAACTTCATTTTTTCTGAATCATTACAAAGTGCTTGTCTTTTCTACAGGATGAACAAATCCACCACTCCCCCCGCTAAAAGCATCTTTTATCTGTGATGAAGCAGTGTGTACCACCCCCGTCATTTTTGGCCAAGGCAACCCCTTGCCTTGAACCTGGTTTTGGCCAGCTGCTGTCTGGGTGGCCTCAGATTCAGAAAGAAAAATGACCAATGCTAGTAGCAAGTGTTAGAAGATGCCTCAGCTCTAAAGAAAGCAAAACAGTTTGTTCCCGGTCTGTATCAGCACAGAATAGTCCAATTCATATTTCAGAGAGTGGCTATTAGTTATGTCTATACATGGTGTCCATATTGTGTACGTATGAATGCTGTGTGTGCCCTGGGACCTCTTTGGAAGTCTGTATGTGTGTTGCTGTGGCTGCTGGACGTGCCAGGTTTTATCCTTTCAAGCTGCTCAGGATGAGGAAGGAGCCGGGGATCTCTCCGATGGGCTGTGCTCTCAAGTTTCACTAGCAAGAGCAGTGCATTAGTGTCACCTCTAGTATCAGCAAATGACCTAGGAAAATTAGACCGAGAGAGCCAGGAGCTGTCACCAGTGATTACATGGCAGCGCAGAAATGGGTAACGAAGCTGCAAGAGGTAAGTGTGTCCCCCCGGGTGCTCCTGTGCTGGCGTGTCCCACTGACGTGATAGATAAATGTGGGGGCTGCGTGTGCCTCAATGACAAATTAAATCTTCCCCTAGTAATTGCCTGAAACATAACTTCTGGTGATTTGGACAAACTGAGCAGTTGCGTTGCTGCTTGTCCTCCTCCAAATGGCCCAGGCAGTGAGGGGTGCTTCGCTGGAGTCTGCCAAATACTGGTAAAGGCAAAGGGGCCAGATCCAACAAGCTCTTTTTTTCAATAAAAAAACAGACAGAGAGAAGAGAAAGTACAATGAATCCCAGGTGGTCAGCCCAACTAGCTTGATGCCTTATCTCTTGCGCTAATAATCCCTGCTTTACAGGAAAAATATATTGCCTCCTGATGTACCCACTCACGGGGTGTTCTGTGCCTGGGAGAGGTTCTCTGCCTGGAGCTTTGTCTCCTGTACAGCTGCAGGAGGAGCCTGTGGACGGAGCAGAGCCTCCTGCGCTATTCTTACTGGAAAAAAAAGCAAGCAAAGCCCTGCATTTGCAGATGTTGCTGTGGCTTCAGGATGGGGTAACCTGGCTGCGGTGACTGAGAACTGTGTGGGTTTGCAGGACCGGTCCTCAGTGATGCTCTTGGGATTTGTCATTTTATTTCAATCCTTCTGCATCCTGTCATCCTGCTCTTATAATAATTAAAAAAAAAAATAAGAAATTTAAAAAAGGGTCAAAATGCCTTTTGGTGTGTGTGTGTGTGTGTGTGTGTGTGTGTGTGGTTTTTTTGTGGCTTTTTTCTTTTTTTTCCCAGTCTGCTTAGCCCCGAGGAAGCCTTTCTGCTATCACCCTCCCTCAGGTACACAGCTATTTACCGGTTGTTTGAAGGAGAGTATCACTTTCATGCTTTGTATACTTGAAAAGAAGTTAAATAAATAGCTCCTTTTAGTTTGTCTTGGACTCTTCATCCCTAAGAAAATGTGAAGCCAAGTGGAATCATGGAAGGCCTGTATAGCAAGCAGTTTGTCCATGAAATGCATTTGTTTTTAATTGCCTCATTAAGTTAGGTTATGATGGATTATAGGACCTTACCCAATGCAATCTGACATAATGGGATGCTGTCAGAAGTTCTGGAATAACGGAGTGATATTCACTTGACTGGGGTTTTCTTGCTTGTGTTTATAGCCGTGTCGATCACTCGCAGTGGTTATATGCATTAAGAACGCCTTGGCATGAGGAAAAGCAAGGTCATTAATGCTTTTTGTCATGATTACTTGATAGGCTTGTTGTTCCACCAGGAATTAATGCCTTGCTGGTAGCACAGGGAAGGAGGCGTGGGGCTGTCATACCGTGGTGCAACAGGGTGGGTGTCAGGCTCACAGATTTCTGATGGTGCCTTCCGGGGCTCCATCCATCAGCTTGTTAACAGGGATCGCAGCTGATAGCAGCACAGCCGTTCCCTGCAACCCACAGATTAATTTTCAGCTGAGGACAACTGAGGTATTTTAAATTTTTTGACTTGTGTTTAATAAACCTGGTTTGAATAGGTTCCTCCACGCCACACATCTGTTTCAGAGAGGGCTATAGCAAATGGAGGTGCCATGTCCAAGGCAAAGCAAGCTTGTTTGGCAGCTGGGGCTGGCTTTGCTACTCCAGCCGTGAGGGAACAGGAGCCCTCTCTTATTTCCTGGCTTGTGTAATGGAGAGATACAAGAATATCTTCCTTTTTCTGCGATAGATCAGTTTTCTAGGTCTCAAACTGTTTAAATAAGACTTTTGGCCACCCAGGAGCTCAAAATATCTCTTCCAAAAAAGGTGGAGAAAAAACGCACACCCTCAGGTAAATCATTATGTTGTATTTGTTTTCCAAACCCTATAAAAAGAAAATAGCAATTTTGAATACAATTCCTTTTGCCTTTTCCATTTCTCCCTTAGAATCTCCCAGTTGTTAAATTAATGTTTGGATTCAACCCAAACTTATGAATATTTATTTGTCCCTTTTCACTTATCCCTCTCTTCCCCATCCTTTTCCAGAATAATTTCCAGTTGATTGAAGTTTTTGGAAACAGTATTTCCATATTTTACGTCTGACTCACCCAGCACGTCTTTCCTCAAATAAGATGATACAGGTAGGGGTTTGTTTTTACATCATGGGTGGTTCTGTTTAATTATGACGAGCCGGACCGTTGACTTGGATGAAGCCCCACTATGTGTAAATGCTTTTACAAACATTGATTAGGATGGCAGGTTTTGACAGCTGAGTCAGCCAGAAACCTTGAAATACGCCATTTGGGGCTGTTTGTTGGTGATAATGAGTCTCAACTGCCACAGGCTTTATTCTTTTTTCCAAAAGTTTAGAGCTTTCTTCTTCATCAGGACGAGGGCATTATTCAGATTCTCTTGAAATAGATGTGGCACCGTCTCTCCTCCTGCAGCAGTCACTGCTGTGGCTATTTGTGAAGGAAATAAGTGAGATTTAGGAAGTGCTGGAGTTAAGCTTATTTGCATTAAAGCTCACTGGGAAGTTGATTTCCATAATCAGTTTTGAGGTTTGGGGGACAAAAATGAATTCTGAACCAGAACACATCTAAACTTAAAAATTTTCCAAAGAAGTGAGATTTCAACAGTATTCCTCATGAAAACACTGAAACGTGTTTCCAGGAGAGTAGATTGCTGTCTGGCATTTCCGTGGGTGTTTGGCTGAACTTGCTGTTATTGTTGTCAGCTTCATTCAAGCTCCTCAGCGGGAGGCGGTGGCAGACTGAGAAAATTCATGTCAAGTCCAGTTTGTGGTTGTTGGGGCTTGCAGCCTCAGTGGCTCCGTAGATCCCTGTGCTTCCAGGCCAGGAATGAACTTGCAAGTATCAGACTGGGCTGAGCAGGTCGTTTAGCCCCACCATAAGTTTGGCCACTGTGGCATGTGCTTGTAGCATACGAAGTGAAAACACAACTGCACACCCTTCTCGTTCGGCCTCCAGCATCATCTGATCCAGACTCCCTGCACAGCCTGATCCATGAGGCAGCTGACTGAGAGCTACCAAGCTGGTGAGGGGTCTGGAGACCAAGCCATATGAGGAGAGGCTGAGGGAGCTGGGCATGTTTAGTTTGGAGAAGAGGAGGCTGAGGGGAGACCTCATTGCCCTCTACAACTACCTGAAAGGAGGTTGTAGAGAGGTGGGGGTTGGCCTCTTCTCCCAGGTGAATAATGACAGGACCAGAGGAAACGGTGTGAAGTTGCAGCAGGGGAGGTTTAGGTTAGATATTAGGAAGAATTCCTTTACTGAAAGAGCGGTCAGGCACTGGACCAGCCTGCCCAGGGAGGTGGCTGAGTCACCATGCCTAGAGGTATTTAAGAAACGTGTAGATTTGGCACTTCAGGGCATGCTCTAGCGACAGAGAGTGTAGGTTGTTTTTTGTTTGGGTTTTTTTTGTTTTGTTTTGATTTTTTGTGTGTGTGTATGGTTGGACTCGATGATCTCAAAGGTCCTTTCCAACCATGAAGATTCTATGATTCTGTGATTCTCTTTTTTTCCCCTGTTGAGATCGCCCTGAAAGACCCCAAACTAGTGTGTTTCTGAGCATTGTCTATGTTGTGGCTACTGTGGGCTTGGAAAACTTGGAGAAATGCTGCAGAGCCAGGCAGTGGCAAGGCTCCCTGGATGTCCGTGAAAATGGAGCTGCTTCTATCAAAAGTGCTCTTAGAACCTGCCAGTCCTTTAGAAAAGCATGTATTTCGTCAGAAACCTCCTTTATTTCTGTTCTTCCTCTCTCTTTTCATCTACCTCCTCATTCCCACTCTTCCCACTCCCGTTCCTTTGCGTCCATCCTGAAATTCTGGTACCAAGTGCTGACACTGGGCTGCCAGCCCCTCGCAAGCAGCCAGACTTGGCGTGTTTTGGGAAAATGTGCAAGCCCATGAAACAGCATGGAAATGTGAATGCTTCTCCGGGGGCACAGAGGAAGCCACGGAGCTGAAACCTAGTCCTGATAAAATCCAGGGAGCTTTTACTGTAATGAAGTTCTTTAGCAAGAACTGTTGTTTGTTTGGAGCTGCTGTGCGGTGATTGTTTTTTCAATAAGAGCTTCAACTTCACCTGGATATATCCGTAGTGATTACAGGACTGAACCTAAACGTCTGGGGAGAATATGCTAAACTTCACTGCCGTTGGTGACAGGTTTCAGTAATACCTACCTCCGCAAGCCTAGGGGTTTAGACATCTGCTTTATTTGGGCTTCCTGCAAATTACACCCCCAAGGAGCTTTAGGGAGTGAAATAATCTGTACTGACAGTGCATGGTGTGGAAATGTCCTTCCTTAACTATCCTGCTGATGGATGACTTGAGCGTGGAAGCAAAGGCAGATGGATGGCAGAGAGCAAGTGGAAATCACACTGAGGTTTGAGTTTGACCTGGGGTAGACACTGGAGAAAAAAGTAAATGGAAGAGGGAAATTTGGTCCGGAAATGTCATTCCTTTTGTTTCTTAACTGTCCAAGATGCTGGTGTAGTAATTCAGCTTCTTGTACCAGAAGCACTGCTGTGTATTGCTTTCCTTTGCAGTGCCATCTTTTCAGAGTATTTTGTTTCAATTCCCTTAGTACCCGACCGGGAGAGCTGAGCCTCTGAACAGCTGTAATAAGCCCATGACTTCATTTCCAGATGGTGTCTTTGAGAACATTAAGAAAGTTGGTGGGGTTTAGAGCAGTGAGCTGGCTGCTTCTCACTGGGGATGGCAGCTTCAGGGGTCAGGAGACACTGTAATTAATAGGGAGTGATGAGCCAGCTGGGAAGTTCTGGCACACAAGCTGTGAGATCCTGGGTGGAAGCTAAGGGAAGAGAGGCAAGGCAGTGAGAAACTTGGGAACAGCATTCCTCTTGTAGTCCTCATCAGAGCTGAGCCCTGGCTGCAGGAATCCTTAATTTGAATCAGTGAAGGAGCAAATGAAATTGGTTTTCCTCCGAAATAAGCTTAGATCCCTGTATTGCCGCCCTGATCACTGTGCCACCTGAGCGCTTTGAGGCCTTGAATGTATTTGCATTCTCAGAAGTATCTTAATGGTGGTGGAATGTGCTCTTATGCCTGTTTTTAGCTGGGTGGTTGAGGCAGAAGTCCTGCTGACTGCAAGGGGTTGGCTTGACGCCATGTGGCATGGCCCATCACCTTGCACAGGTCCAGAAGTGATGCTGTTCCATGGGCTTCCTTGCCAAGAAAAGGAAGAGTGTTTTGGGGCTAGTTGGCAGCTCTGAGGTCTCTCTGTGATGTGTCCAGAGGTCCTTGCAGCCTGAGCCACCTGCTGATGGAAAGACTCTGCCTCTGGCTTCCGTTTCTTGCTTACAGCAAGGCAGCGAAAGCTATTTCAACTTGAAATGCTTGGGAGTAGGCTTTGAGAGGCTGGCTATTCACAGTCATGCCCGACACTACGGGAGAATAGGGTAGGGCTTGTTCCTCTTCAGCTTTTTGATCTGCGAAATAATAACAACATTTGTCAGTGTGGATCCCCTGCGAGGCAGTGAGCTCGGAGCCCGTGTGTGAGGTATGGCGGCGGTAGTCTGCCTGCAGAACAGATACAGTTCAGGAGGTGGGAGAGCAACCTGTGCCCACCTCATCCCACTGAAACATACGGCTTTGTTAATGTGTCTTTGGTCTGCTGCAGGGTAAATCTCTTCCTAGTTCTCACAAAAAGCGGAATGCCTTGCCTCCATCTGAACTATCAACTGAAATGTGCACTGTTTGAGAGAAGCGCCGTGTTTCACCGGGGTTTGGGCTGAGCCCAACACCTTGTAGTCAAACTTCTCCTGCGGGTAATGCCTCTTCTGCATGGCACCCTCAGGCTGCATTCAGACTGGCAGGGCAGCTTCCAGATTCATTCCACTGATGGTTCTCCAGCCATCCCGTCTTAAAAGCCCTGCGTGTAGCTTGGCTCTGTTTGCTGTTTCTTACTGAGTGATCTCTCTCAGTACTGCTTCTTCTTTCTAGTCCTTCACTTATGAGCCTCAGGGATTCAAGCGAAAGCAGAATTTTGGACCCATGTGTTTGTATACCTTTTGCCTCTATGAAGGGGTAGGGATCATCCTCTACTAAGAAACTCGTTACGGGATTAGTCCCTTTAGACTCAGGTACTACTGTGCCACTTGAGATACTTTATACTATTGAAAAACTCCGTGTTTCTCTGAACTTGCTTCCTTCTGCAGCTGTCTGCCAGCCAGCATTTGGCACAGGATCAGAGTCATCACCTTTCCAGACTTCTTTATTGAACCAGAACAAAATTTCAGAGAGGCTATAGCATGGGAGTGCTGAGAAACAATACATGAAAGCCCATTGTGGCATTGCGGAGCTGAAATTAAATGAGCGGTATCTTGACATGCAGTGCTCAAACTTTCACAAAAAAAACAAGACTCGGAGTTTTGCTTTAACAATTTTATGTTGGTCTCTCCATTCCCCCTTCCAGTAGAAAAGTGTCTACCTCCATGTTTCTGCTCTTGGCAGCGTACATTTGGGTCTCTGCTAGTCCCAGGGACACCTAGGAGACGTGTCAGTCACCAAACATCATTTTACCCTGCTTTTCTCGGGCTGCAGCTCTCTCCCTACCCAGTGAGGCCTGACAAAGACTATTTAACAGCGCTGTTCTGATCTCATAGCAATTGTCAGAGGCCACTGCAGCTGCTGGAAGATCTTGTGAACTGCTGTCAAACACGTGAAAGAAATGAAGGTAATTGCAGGAAAGGCCCTGGGAAAGAAAATGTGCAAATCAGATAAGTTCATATTTTACCCAGACCTGTTTAATCATTTCCCATGATAAATGGCCACCATCTGTTTCCTGGGCTCAGCATTGTTATTGTTAGAGTGAAAATACCGTGGCCACTGTCAGGCACTGAAATTTATTTATGCGGCTGGTACGTTTTTTGTTGTCTCTACAGCAATTACAGACCTTTATTCATGCACAGATATTTTTGAACAGATACACGTTTTCTTGCCCCACAAAAATGAAGAAACAAAAAGCTAAATTTGCACCTAGTGCTTTCAAAGTTGGGAAGACTTTTAAAGCTGTTCGAGCCTTTTGGCAATTTTCATTCTGAGACCACATTCCCTTGAAATAAGTGTGAGCTTAGTGTGAGTGCTTGGAAGTAGCTGTGTGAGTCCTTAATTGCTCTGCCAGGCCTGCGCTTTTCCATCGCTCGAAGATTTTGAAATCCCCAGCTTTCATTTCTGTAGCTGCAGTCAAGCTGGTGAGGTGCTGCACACAGGTGGCAACCCTCCAATGTTATCCTCTTTCTCCGTTGCCTTGATTTATTGTCATGTTTATTATTTTGTAATGAAGCCGAAAGACCGAACTAATTTGCTTGAAACGCAGCAGTTGCAAGGCACCAAGCCGGTTGTCTTCACAAAAGCTTCTCATGATCTTTGAAACAGCTGGAAAATATCTAAAGGAAGGGAGTAAAATGGCAGGGAGTCGGAAGAAACTTGCAGAGGGGGTCAGTGCCACAGATTGGCATTAAAACAGTTGAAGACTTCATGACATGAAGCCTAACAACAGTGCTGCATGGTGTGATTAATAACTGCAGCAAGGGAGATGGTGTTTTGTGCTGCCTGTAGCCTCACTAAGCCTGGCAGAAACTTGGATTTATGCAACAAGCAAAATATATTGTGGTAGAGAAGAATCAGTCAAGGGATTACTGGTGAAGTAGTGCTTGGAGTAGAATGCGTCCCCTTGGTTTGGTCTCTCTACACTGCAGCAGACCCCACGTGTTGCATGGGATTACCGAGAACTGTGCTGCAGCGGCCGGTGATGCATGGGTTGACCTGTTGGCTTTGGGAACTAACTTCCAAGCACTACCTCTGGAGAACGATGCCTTCGGTTTTGCCTGAGGGCTGCCTGCCAAAAAACAGGCCAGAGTTTTGGGTACGCTTAAATCTCTCAGCTGTGACTGGGGCACTGTAGCACAGGCAGACAGGGATGTGCATCTGCATCCCTTGCTCCTTAGGGTCTTCCTGCTGAAGACTTACCACCCTTTTGTGTTTGTGGCAGATGCGCTGCACCTGTGTTTTATAAAAATTAAGGGCAATAGCGTTGGCTGCTTCCCTATTTGAAATCACCTGGGGTGCTCCAGTGCTGAGAAATAGCTAAAAATATTGCTGGTTAGGGAGCAGCCTCTTCCATGGGGCGCAGGATGGCTCTGCTGTCAGGGGCAGGATTAAAGAGGAGCGAGAGGGAGAGGAGGATTACCCTGGCTGAAGCAGAGCAGGAGGCTGTTCTCAGTCTTGTTCGGCAAGAGGTAGCCGCTGCGTGCTGTTGACTCACGTAATGACCCTTGTGCTAACGCCGTTCCCTATCATTTAACACAAAAATAAAACTGCTAAATTGAGACCAATTTGAAACATGCGTGGTTTGCTTTGGAAAACACTTAATAGCTGCTATACTTTAACTCTAAGGCTGTTATCGGAAAAGGAAGGAGAAGTAAATAGTTTGGATTAACTTAATATTGCTATATTAAACTGTTATTGTTGAACTTTCCTAAATTCTACCCAAATCTTGGCTCAAATCAAACAGCTTCAGATAACTTGTGAGAAATGGAAGGTGAAGCTAAGTGGGAAGAGGGCATGAAAGAGTGATTACCTGAACGGAAACCAAAGTGTTTCCAATACTCCCAGCAGTTAGTGAGTTGCTTTGAAGGATTTTCACCCCTTAAGTCCTTAGTGCTTTGAGGCAGCAATTTTGGCCTTCAAATGAGTAGAGAGCAACTTGCTGCCCTGACTGCAGAATAAATTTTGAAAGCAGTGTGAGTGCAATCTACAGGATTAGCAGCCAGGCTGGCCACAAAGCAGAAGTCTTTCCAAAACATGTTATTAAGAGATGTCATGATTATTTAATCATGCAAAAGTAGCCTACAGGGTCTGGGTAGTGGTTCCTGGTGGCTTGTTGCCTTTTATAGTGCCCAGCCAGATGCTGTTTTAAGAACAGGGACACCAACCTCTCTGCTGCAGACAGCAGGAGCCGTATAGGTGTTTGGACACAAAGGCAGACAGTGACATCGCATCAAAGACTACTTTTCCTTCTCTTTTTGTACGATGGGCCACATGATGCTGTGGCAGGTGGGAAAATGCAGAATGGGCTGAGTGCAAGTCGCATCTGCAGTCATGGGAGACGTGCAAGTCGTAGCTTTGGTCCCTGAGAGCTCATCTCAGCAAAATGCTTTACATTGCTCCATGCTGTCTTGCTTTCCTGCTGCTTGCTGTATTGCTGCAGCTCTCTTAAAATATTAATTAGATGAGAAGGGGATTGCCCTCAGATGACCCTCTAGAGCATTGCTTGCTGGATTGAGAGTATGGGCTGCATTACAGCCCCGAATTCATGTTTTTTTATAGAAGTGGTAATGGTGACTCAGTACGGACGGCAATTTGAATTGGTTATGTCAGCTCTAACTAATGACAATGAAGACCAATAAAGTGACTCTTAGATTGGTTTGGCATTATTAGTCTCATTATTAATTATGTAGACATGACAGCAGCATTAATGCTAGTATTAACCATCAAAATAAAATGGAATTGTACTCATAAATCTCACTGATGATGAATATGTAAAGGATTACGGACATTCTCCATAGGATAGGTGAGGAAAATGGAATGAGTCTGGGGTGAGAGTGAGATGGGGATCGGGGGGAGTTTGGGGAAGGATACCAGTATGCTGATGATTGTGCAAAGAAGGACCCCGAGCAAAAGGGAGCAGGAGCAGGGGCAAAGTCTGGCCCTACCCTGGGTGGATAAGGTTGGGTTCTCCTGCGTGTTACCAGGAGTTACGGACCCCATCACCTTTGAGCCCTGCTGCCTGCATAGTGCTTCCTACTTCCCTTTGGGATGCTGCTGCCCGCTTGAATATCTAGTCTGGGAATCACTGCAAAGGGTTTCTCCGTTGTGTGAGGCTGGGACAAGCCCCCTGCCCATCTTCTAGGGTGCTTATGGAAGTCTGAACGCTTGTGAAGAGCACAGGGATCACAAATGGCAGAGACCAATGCAAACTGGGATGAGCGCTCATCAGGAGCAGGCTCTGATTTGGGTGCTGCCCGTGGACAGGAGCATGGGGAGGCAGACACATCCATCCTGCCCTGGAGGGGAGGCAGGGAGATCCTTGCTCAGCAGAAGAGCTGCTTTTGCTCCTGGGTAGCCGAGCCAGCTCTGACCATGGTAAACTGCTGAGACGAGGCAGCACAAATTACCTCCTGCCCTGCAGAAAGGCGGAAGAAGAAAAATTGCGCCCCAGAGGGATGTGTAGGAACACTGCGGTTTCCTGGGGTGGTGCAATTTGCACAGCGCTGCTTGTCTGGGGCCATGTCTCATTAAAATCTGGGCCTTAATGAGCTGAGAAGACTGCATCCGCTGAAGCTTGCTGTTGGGGTCTGCTCTGCGGCAGTGCTGACATGGCCGTGTCTAGGTGCGAGAGTTCAGCCATGAAAGGTTAACCAAGGCTGGCGGTGACTGTCGATGGTGGGCCATGCTCTGCCCTGTGCTGGCCTTTGCTTGAGGGTGGTGGGCGTGGTTGCGTCTTGCTCAGCGGTGAGAGTAATGGCTCTATTTATAACGCCTTAAATGAAGTGCATGATAATTTAATTTGTACATCCATTAATACTATCTACTGCAGGGTTTGTTCTTAATTATATCGCTCTAAATGGAGTTTTAGACGTATTAATGGGCTTCTGGTCCTGCTGCCAGTCCATCCCACACATGGTTGCTTGGAGAAAGATCTTTCTGTTCCACTAACCCCACTGCCCTGGTTGGAGAGGGCTCCTCCTGAGCTGATAGTCATTGCCCCAAAATCACCTTTCCTCTCTGAAAGGGCCAGGAGATAAACACGATAGATATTTCCTTGGCATCAGTGTGGGAGATAGGACAGTGTTGACTTGTTCTTCAGGACCTGAGGGCAAACGGGTCCTGTGGGTCCCCAGGGCTAGGACCTACCTCAGCTCCCAAAGTTTTCCGAGGGAAGCTGATCCTGCAAACAGAAACCGGGCGCACAAATACCTTTGTAGGTTGGCCCAGGGTTGACCTGAGCATCAGTGAACTGATAATCTGTCTCTGCTGTTGCTTCCTATGGGTATCAGCAGGTTAATAAGCATCTATCTCAAGTCACGTCTCATGATCTGGTTGACAGCTGAGAAGCCAGCAGCTCTGGCAAAGGTGTGTGTTTGTCATCTACCAGGCAGCCCTTCCCAAGCACACAGGGTTATTTTCTGCATAGCCTCCTATCTCTGAAAACTGTCATTCACCAACCAAACAAAATGTTTCTTTTAAGGAGAGCGGTTTTCTTACCCAGGTAGGGTGCTTTGGTTTGCAATGCCAAGATGGCAATAGTGGAAGGGAATCTGAGCTCTTCATCTTTGGAGATTGCCAGGGACGGGAGATCACGTCAGGGCTTCCCGCACGGTTCTCGCATCTTTCTCACTGGTTTGGCTGGTGTCCGAGAGCAGCTATGGCCCTGGGTGGACGCTGCAGGCTGCACGTTGTTGTCCATTAAAGTCAGTTTAAAAAATATCAGAGGGTCATTTAAAACCTTTTAGAGGTTCTAAATTATTGGAAAAGTTTAGAGAGCCTAAACTTTTGAAATAGGGAGGGAAGCTATTTGCAGGGATGTATTCAGTGGTTGTGCTAAAAATGTCTCGACTAGCCGCTTCACCTCGCAGTGCCTCGGTGTCTGCAGGGAACTGGGGAAATGACTTACCTCTTTCCAAAGATGTAAGTGGGAAAGCGATGTCTGAAAGGTGCTGGATAAATGTGAGTAATTATGCAAGTCCGGGAAAGTCAAGGTTCTTTCCTACAGACTGCATAGATATTTAGCGTTTCTCATAGATGCAGATATTATTTGCTGTCTGCATTAGCTATTTCTAATCTTTGAAATGAAGCCAGAATTCTTTAAGAGTCACTGCCTTCTCTGAGCTGATGCTGGCTCTTTTGCCTGAGGAGCATTTGAAATCTGCCAGAATGCATGTATTGTCGAAAACAGAAATTGAAAACCCTGTACAGGATCTGCTGCCCCTGTGAGTTACGAGCTTTCCCAAGTGATCAAGGAGAAGAAATGCCTGTCCTCATTGTCTGCAAGAGCTGTGGATGGACAGAGGCAAAAGAAATCCTTCTCTCTCCTTCCCCCCTCCCGCCGCCACCCAAAATTCTCTCTTTGGGTGGAAAGAAGCTTTTGACACAGAGACACACAGGCATACACACACACATGAGCGCTTTTGTGCCTCCCAGTGACCTGCCTGCTTCTAGCTGTCCCTCCTTCCCGGGGAGCTGGAGCTGCTGAGACACAGGAGTTGGGGAGATCCCGTCCCCAGTCTGCGGCCGTGAGACCAAATGAATAAAGTGAACAAGGTTTTGAAGATCCTTAAGAAGTCGTCGAGGAGGAGGAAGAGATGGAGAGAGGAGCTGAGGGTGGAGGAGGAAGGGGAGAGCCGGGAACTCTGTGACCCGGGTGGTTTGTGCCGCCTGCACCTCTGTACCAGTGGTAAGGAAACAGGAATACTCCTGCTCGCCCGGAGATAACGTGCCTGTTTGATATCCATTGCTTACGTGACAGGAGAGCTTCCTACAGCCAGCCACTGCTGTTGTGCTTTTCAAGGGCTGAAAAATACTGGTTGGAGAAGCGGTAAGGGCAGGGAACTGGGACTCCTTGATCTCCTTTATAAACCTTCCCTTGCTCAGGAGGGTGGCGCTTTGCATGTCTGTGGAGCGGGGACAGTAGGGAGTTCTTCTTTCTGGTGGGATAGCGTTCCTAAAATTGCGGGGAGGACGTATAGCTATTTGTTTGATATGTGTTGTTCCGTTTTGAGATATTTAAGCCTCGATGTTTATTATGTGTGTTTGTGCAACAGAAGAGCAATGGGAAACGAACAAATTTAGGTTGCTGCTTTTCTGAGGGATGTTTTTATCTGCAAAAGTGTGCTATGGCCAAAGTTGGTCTGTACCCAGGGTCCATTATATCCATCCTTATCTTCCAAGCAAACTACGCTGTGGCTGTAATATCATTGAAAATGATCCTGGCTTTAGTCTATCTATAAAAAAGCCAAATGAGAGAAGCCCAGAATGTGAAAACGGGGCATTTACAGCGTTCACTGACATGTCCCCAGCACACTTGAACTCTTTGCCGATGGCTGTGACCCAGTGGAGGAAAATGTGAAGGGCTGCGGACTTGGCCATCAGCCATCAGGCTCATCTTCCTTCATTCTGCATTGCCAGCGTCCAAAGGATATGAAGTGCTTATGAAACTACGCTTAAGATGAAGCTACGCTCATGTCTAATGTAGGTCACTGTTCTTTTCGCTGTCACATTTAGTAGTTTGCTTGCAATAGTATTGTTGCAGCTTTTGAACATTTTACGGGCTTGCTCTTTTTCTTTCTCACCTACCTAGTTCTGCTGAGCTGCTTTTCTGACCCTGTCCTGGAGCATCTGATGACCCATTCTTACAGGACCCTGGGTGGCTGGACGGCTTCATTTATACCTGGAGACCTGGGACACAGAGATGTTACTGGACTTGCCCAGGGTCACATAGAGTGGGGCAGGGCTGGGCACTGGCCTCTGAGCTTGAGGCCCCGGCCAGGGCTATGACAAGCAACACTGGTGACTATCCTGCTCTCGGCTTCAGCTTCTATGTGAAAAATGATTTCTGCTAAAAATCTGTGTTGCGAAGGTGGTTCAGATCAAACAGCTGAGTGGTAGAAAACCAGCAAATATTCAGCTGGTACAGCTCAGATTGTCCCTTTGTGCTTTTGTGTGTAATGCCTTCTTAAATTACACCATGGCAAATCAGGAGACCATACCCTAGCATGTCTTGCCGTCTTTCTCTGTGACCTGGATCAGGCCTAAAGCCAGCCAGCCTAGAGGGCGTTTAACTGGGCAGCCCATATCCCCAGTGGGATTGAGCCACTGGAGGATTCTTTAGCTGCCTCTTTCTTGGGTCCTTCTGCAGTGTCCCTGCTTCTTTCAGTCATAAGCTATACTGAGAACAGGATATTCTTCCTAACTGGGTCTTCTTTCCTTGTAGGATTTGATTTGATTTCATTTACTTGTCTATTGATTCATTCATTTTGCTTCCAGTTGCTGAGACTTTCTCCTGTCTTACCTCCTCAGGTAGTTCAAGAATCTGAGATGTGTTTTTTCCACCATTTTTTCCAGGGAAATATACTGAAATATTTTTCCTTAATCTTTTCATTATATTTCTTACATCATCTTTAGTTAGAAATTGATCAACAGAGAAGAAAGGAAATTAAAAGCTGAAAATATTTGGGTATCAGAAAACAAGGAGGGAGTGGGAAATGTTAGCTAGCCCTAAATTGACAGTTACTATTATTGTTAACCTTGTCTGTATTTTACTTTATCTTTTTAATAGACAGTTGTCAGCTGAGAAATTTCACACCGAGCCCTGAGCTTTCCTGCTGCCTGGGAACGTGGTCGCAGCGGGGTTGAGTTTTAGATTCAGTCCACATCTTTCTAACCATCTGCTAAGCTTTTGGGTGCTGACCTGAGAGACCGAGTGCTTTGGTTATTTTTTATTTATTTGGTTATTCTTTTTATCAAAAGAATGACGCAGATCTTTTGAACCTGCAGTTAATGCCAACCTGTACGGGCAATGCTAGTTAGGTGGCCTGGGTCCCTCCCAGCTGGATGCATGGAGGGGACCTCTCCCTCTGAGCTACATGTCCAGGCTGCTTAGCAGGGAAAGGAGAGGAATTGGTGCCTCTCAACCCAAAATAGACATCTCAAACCCACAGGATGAATTCTCTGGAAAGCCTGTTCCTCTCCGTTGACTGTAAGGGAACTGTACGTGACTGGCTCAGATGAAGATGTCTCGTGTAGGCTGACTTCTGTGTGGCTTGTAGGGTTTTTGGGGCATGAATATGTGACTGAGAAAGTTTTGGCCTTACTGCCTGGATGTGCTTTAGGTGAAGAGCCCCTCTTTGACAGTCTTTGCTACTCTGTAACAGTTTGTTAGCCTGAGGCTTTGTAAAAAGCTAAACTGATGGCTTTTTTCCCCTCAATGCAAGATAGGCAGTGGGTTGATGCCCCTTCTGCCATCTAGACAACAGTGATAGAGATGGATTGCCAGGAAAAAAAAGCATCTGTTAAGGCAAATGGGGAGAAAAATAGTGCATTCCTGCAGTTGAGTTCTCTGCTGGCAGTTATTCCAGCCAGTTATATCTCCACAATAAAATGTAAATGAATGCAATCATTTATTTTGCAGCCTGGAGGCCTAGTGGTATGAAAAGATAAGAGAGCATTTTCCATTGTTTATATGGTGGAGGTGGCTCTTCTGTGTCTGCTACTGTCTCTCTTGATACCTTGACAGCATCTAAATGTTGCCTTTATTATTAAAAACACATATATGGGAGTCTAATATCTTGAACAGATTAGCACGGTGTTTACAGAAGCGTCAGCCAGCCCCCGCTCCCCGCAGGCTCTTGGCATTCATGTGCCTTCTTCAGGAGCAGTGCGCAGAAAGCAGAAATGCCATCAGCGGGCCCAAGGACTGGTAAAAAAGCAGTTTGTGCAAAGACAGAAGGCAAGGAGCAATGGGCCTGTAGCGTGTGTGGTGGTTGATGGACAGAGGGACGAGCAGGATTGAGGGATGCTGGCGAGCTGCTCTTCCAGAGGCTGGAGAAGGGAGAACAAAGGGAGGGTGGCGAACAGCAGGACACAGCGGTGGCATTGGGATAATCTCTGATCGTATTTAGGCATGTTTAATTGGCCTGTCAGTTTTTCACGTTTCATGTGTTTTCATAAGGCTTCCTCTTTGCCTCTCATTTTATCTTCCTGTAGCTCCTCAGACTTCCTTGTGGGCAGTCTCTCCAGATTTCTTTGTTTTGTTCCCCCCACTCCACCCCCCATTTCAAAGCAGCGCTGAGTTGCCTGGCTTTGTGGTGTCTAAGCAGAAAAGCAGATTCGGGAAAGGGACTGTTTGGGAAAATCTCACGTTATCCTCAACAGAGGGAGAGGTTTGATGCGGGAGGGAGAACCGTTGGTGAATCAAATGTTCTTTTTGCAGTGGACTTGGACTCTGAGTATAAACCCACATCCCAGTTGTGTGTAATTCCATGGGGAATTTGAATCTATACTGAAGATTGTTTTGGTTTTTTTGTGTGTTTTTTTTTTTTTTTTCCCTACTGGTCCCTCTGAAAGCTGAGATACGTTTACTGTTCTGATTTTCCGCACAGTATTGGCTACCTTATAAACGCAGAGCTACTCAACTTCTAGGTTAAATAAATACATTCAAAGAGGTGTTGCTTAGCCTTTAAGATCATCTGTGTTAAACTCCTACCCTTCCATTGTTAAGTGATGCCAGACATAGTTACTTCATCCTCCCACAAGAAATCCCCCAGGCACATAATTAAAACCAAACCGTCCTTGTAAAGCCACTGGCTGAGCTCCCCAGAACTGTTCCTGCATTTCTCGTGGCTTTGAAGTTCATGAGAGCTGGGGCTTGGAGGCATGTGAGGACCCACAGAGACACAGCCCTGGCAGCCAAAGGAGATCAGGAGCTGCAGTGATTGCTGATAGGCTCCTCTCAGGTAATCTTGTTCCACCTGATCCCTGGGGTGAAGGCAAACTTCTTCAGAAAGGTGCCTGGCCTAGAGTGGGACCACGTCAACAAAAGGGTACAAGACTACGTGGCCAGGCTGTCCAAAGGGTTTGGGTGCTTTAAGTGCCTTTGAGCCTGATGAACCTCAATAGCCCTTCTGAAGTGTCTCATCAGGATTTGGGAGCTGGTGCTCTGGACAATGTGGGACAAAGCTCACGGGAAGCCAGCGTGGTCTCCCAGGGAAGGAGATGGAAGAGCTGCAGGTGGTGGTGATGGAGGCCAGGGATGGGCATCTCCCCCTTGCCTGCTCTGAAGGAGGCACCTGTACCTCATGCCAGCAGAAGAGCAGCTGCCAAAAGGCCCTCTGTGTCCCATCAGCGGGGTTGTTTTCACATGGCTTTTATGCATTTTGCGATGACGGTTTGGTTTGTGAAATTTATTGTCCTGCAGGGTTGTCTCCTCTGTTTATATCCCATGGGTGTCATTGTACAGCAGTAAATCATTGCAAAGCTGATAGTTTAGTTTCCAGCAATAAATTCAGATGCTGGAAAAAGACATTTGTGTATTCCTACGCCTCTCTTCTTTGAACGTGGCTGTTCATAGGTCTCAGTGTAACCCCCAGCACAAAGATGATGTTTGGTAAAAGCGGTGATAACGAAAATAATGTCTGCAGAAACCTCGATATAAATGCTTGCTGTTTTTATGTGGGAACGCAGGAGGTGAAGTGATCTGGACAAGGCTGTACATCAGGGAAGGACGAGAGAGAGGAAAGGGAAAAAGACTCTTTTGGCAGAGCATCAGTACCAGGCTGGGTGTACGTGTGCTGCGCTGTTTGGTGCTGGTCGTGGCACTGTGCTGGAGCGCCGCAACCAGCAGTCGAGCAGCTGAGGTTTAAACTGCTGCAGGGTCCTGGGACAACGCTGAGAGCGGGCACCAAGGCGTGTTCTGCCAATGGGGACAGTATTGTTGCTGGTGGAAAGAGGAAATTCTAAGAGCAGGAGTTAACGTGTGGCTCTGAAGAAGTCAGCGTTATGGCATCGAGGCATATATACTTGTAGATAAAGGCAAAGAATCCTGAGAAAAGGCACAGGCTGGAGACCCTAATAATCTTCTCTGTGCCTGTGCCCAACGGTAGTGAGCGTACTGTAAATGAAGCAGTTATGCTCATATCACAAGATATAAACCAGTCTACCGAGCTAGAAAGAGTTGCCCTTTTTCAACCTTTCGAAGTCATTTCCCTCGTGGTGACCAGCAGAAGGAGAAAGCTGTATTTCCTAAGGGGAGCCTGGTGCCCTTTCAAAGCCCCAGCATCTCCAGTCTCCCTCTTTGCTAACGGGGTCACAAAGCTCCATTATTTATAGCTCCTCCTGGGCACCCCACTTGCGCGTCCTGCAGTGGCTGTGGAAAGGGGATTGCTGGTGTACACTGGAGATTCAAAGGTGACTAAAAGCTCACGAATGGGTATGGGATCTCTAACTTCCAGCAAAGACAATTGTACAGAAAAAGCTTTTGATCAAACAGAATCAATCCATTGTAACCAAACATAAATTTTGCTGTGAAAATATTCTGTTTCAACATTTTCAGCAATTAAACCCTTCTTCATCTGGACTGTTTGGTGCTAGAAATTAATTAGCTGATAATATCCTCTTTAGAATAAAGACAAATGTTTTCATGTCTTTGCTGAAGGCTAATATTTGCAAAAAGAAAAAGAAAAGTAGATGAGTTCCTTAAATCTCTGTAATCTTGCCCTGCTCAATATACTTCCTTACTGTTAAACTTTCCATGAATTTCTGCACGCCTCTTTCTCATCTTTCATATAATGCCAAGTGCTAGAGAGTGGCTAAATGAAAGCTGCAGCTTTCAGAGGATTGGAGTGATCAGATTCAGTCCAGTCCTTCCATCTTGGGGTCACCTGTAACAAACGCTGTGGAAGTAGATAAGGGTGAAAATGTGTAATGGGTCAGGTGGCCTTTTTCTTCAAGGGCAAGTACGTGAATGCTCCTATGGTTAGAGATGACATCTACACTTCACTTGCTTATCAAATGGCTGTAGAAGCTGGGTAGTTTAGACCTTTTTGCAGCTGGATCTTGAATTAGTCTGTGGATGAGACAAGCCCAGGTGAGCCTGGAGGCCAACTGCTTCATTTCCTAGGGAAGCAGAGACACGTGCTGAATTAACTTCTCAAAATACTCTGCGGCATTTGCTTTGAAAGACTTTTTGCAGTTGAGTAATAAAAATAAGTAAGTAAAGCCAGGCAGCATAGGAGTTTTGGAAAACTCCAGGCTCCATCTTTCCTCGGACGATCTGAAGCCCCGCCAGTAGGTTGCATCAACGCTGACTTTGGAGCAAAGTGTTTTCCTGCTCGTCCACCTGATGATGGGACCAATCCGTTAATAAGGAAATGCAAATAGAGAGTGAGCATTTCCGGCTCCCTGACTATAAAATGCAACTTTGATATTGTTTTTAGAAATCAACGTCAAATCAGGCATAGACTGAATTGTAGCCTTTTTGAAGGGCTGAGTTTGGCATTGCTAGTTAGAGAAATGAAGGTGGCAATTCCGGAATGAGGGAGATGTAAGGTATTTGGGGTAGGAAAGTACTTCAGAAATAGGGGTAATAAATGAGGTCTGAAGAGAGTGGACGTGGGAGTTGGAGTTCTCAAAGTCTCCCTTGGATGGCAAAAGTAAATATCTCCCTTAGCGGGAAGTATTAAATTGATGGTAAGTGCTTTTCAAAAAACCACCTGTCAGTGAGATTTCATCCATTTTTAATTATGCCATCGTGATGATAATTACTATGATTTAGGCATTTCCAAACAAGTCTCCAGTTAATTATGGGGGCAGTTAGTTCTTGTAAGAGTGAGCGTTGGGTCACCTCTGCGATGGCACAGCTCTGGGCCTGATAACCATAGGGGGTGGCAAATCTGCACCTCCCGTCAAATGGGGTGAGAGAATCAGGCCTTGTGTGAATGGAAGAATGCTTAAAGTAGGAAAAATTAATGATGAGTTTTCAGATGGATGTTTGCATTTGATTAGGACTGGGCTCAGCTCCCTACTCTGCTGTTGGCTCCCAATCCAAAACTGGGCAAGCCACTGATGGGCAAGTTTTCTGCCAGAGTAAACTGGTGTGGCTGTTTTGCAGACAAGAAACCAGTGCCAGTTATATGCGGCAGTGGATGTGGTTATTAGATTTGATGGTGGACAAGGATAATTTAGCTTGATGTCCTGTAAAAACACAGGCCAAAACCTTCATCTGTGTATCCCTAGGAACTTGGACAAGACCAAGGTAAACCTTCCAGTTGGCTCTCTGGAAGGCAGACATCTGGTTTTGATTTAAGGAGACCAGAACATGGATAATCTGTGCTTTCCCTAGGTAATTTGTTCTTGTGAGTGAAACACCTCTACCGCAATTATTTTGGGAAAGGGATCTTGCCTATAACAGTTTAAAATGGAGAGAACTGTACTTCTCTTGGACCATTTGTTCTCTGTCTCCTCTACTGAAACCGCACTCAGTGTGATACGGGAACACTGGTACAATGCAGGCAAAATGAGCCCCCAGATGAGGTCTATGTAACCAACCATAATATTGGTGTAGTGTGTTTAATGATAATAATATATTTCAATGTCGTGGGTCCTTAAGACCTCTTGAACACTTTGATTATTGATTAGTAATCATGTAACTTGGTACTTTCAACCTTTTGCTTAAAAAACAAAGTAGTTTTTTACTGGGTGCTAAATATCAGTAACGGAAAGTCTGCCAGCACAAACATGCTACTTAAAAAGGTATGTACGTTTCCTAGCAGAAACAGTACTGATTCTGCATGATTATTTAAAATTTCCCAATATAACACGTCTAAAGTGGGGCTGTTTAATTTTAAAGCTAAGCTGCGCGTTGCAGTGACTGCAGCTTTCCCGTTATCCTTTTTGGGGCTGGGAAGAGTGATGGTGCTCTGTAAGTAACAGTTAGGTTTGTGTATTATCTTTTAACTGTGCTCACAGTAAAAGACTGCAGCTGGCACTTAAACTGGGTAACGAGAACCTGCTTAAAAGGGAAACGACTTTTGGCCTTTGGCGTACTACCTCATCTCAGGCTGTGACTAGCTAATTGCTTCATTAGCACAACAGCAGTGTAAAATACAGTGAGAAGACTGTTGGGAGTACATACATGAAGGCGTAGCGTGACCCCCGTCTAGGCTAGCATCTGCAGTCAGCATTTGCAAGAGGCTTCCGTTCTTCTAAGCAAATTGGCAGTCAGAGTGAGTGGCAATACAGCACATGGAGATAAGACTATTTTAATTTCTTGCTTCAGGAGGCTCAGCTGTCTCCTTGGAAAAACTGGTGCCTTGTTCATGGATTTGCAGATTGAACAAACATACCGTACCGTTTAATTATTAAAGAACGGCTTCAGCATTTCCTGGCAAAATACACTATGGTCTTAGGCTGAATCCCGGCAACAGTGTTCCACCTGCAAGACCGTGCTTATTACCATGGGCAATAGGCAGTAACGCTTTGGTCACTATTCTTTGGGATAATACAGCTCCCATAACCCAATTTCCAAATTTATACAGTGTTTTCTTGCAATTAAATAGCTGCCGTTATTTACTACTATTGCAGCAGCATTTCCAAGTAGGGACCTGGCTTCTCTTATGCTCTGTTGTGCAGAGGCAGGAAAAGAAGATGGGCTGATCACCAAGCACCTGAGCTTTTGGTTTGCTGTGGATGCTGATAAGACTGCAGCATTGCCACTGAAATACTACCAGGGAAAAAAATAAGAATTCTGTTACACGTGAATTCTTGAGATGTTCTTGTTAACTGATGAAGTAATGACAGTAGGAGGAGATGCCTAAGTAATACCTAGGGCTCAAGTTTAGAAGCTTAAAGAAGGAACATAGATGTGAATGTTTAAATTAGCCACCTTCTTAGCTTTGGGATGTAATCCAAATGCCATTCACCCACTTGAATTGCAGAAAAGTGCCCATAAAATCCTACACATTCAGCCTTCCTGCCAACCTGGGGTGTGAATTATGGAGAGGACAACTAGGAAGACATCATCAACACATAACTTTCACCCCTAGCCCTTCGCTTGTCTTTAAATCATCTTCCTTGAATTCCAGTCTCAAGTCTACTCTAGATACAAACCATTAACATCTCACTGGCTTGGGTTGGAGGTGCAGTCCCAAAGAGCGTTACTTTTGAAACTGGGAGCCTGGTGCTTACACATGGCCGCATTCACGGTCTCAGCAAATGTGATGGTGAGAACCCGGCGTTCCTCCAAAGAGCCTCTTGGTGGTTTCTTGCAGCTGATGCTACAGAGGGTTGAGGGTCTGGAGAAGTTCTAATTCAGGGAAATAAATGCATATAGCTGAAAATTAAACATGGCATTTCTTATAACATGGCCTTCTGTGAAGCTGATGAGTCTGTGAAAGGTTGCAGAGGATGTTCAGAGCCTGTGTCAGAGAAGTCACCCGTGGATGCGGAAACTAAGAAGGGCTTTCAAAATACTGAGGGTGAAGGTTAATGACTGACGCCTGTTTGTCTACTTGGCTGAACAGGGTTTCATGACAGGCTGTCACCTTCATAAGTTATTGTCAGGGTAATTAAACCTAATAGTGCCACATGAAACTTGCCCCCCGATGTTACTCCATGCTAATTAGGACCAGGCAATGTACTTATAAAGCATAATTTAGACCATTTCCTTTGGGGAATTGTCTACTGATCGAGCGTGGTTTCAATGAAACCCTTCATCGTTCACGCTGTCACCGGGATCGTTTATTAAGGGTAATTGGTTAAAGCCGTACAGGGGTCAGCGTGGGCAGAGCATCTTCTCTCAAACTTTTGCTATTGACAGTGTCAACAGACGAGGAGAAACGAGCTCAGCCTAGCTTTGCTGAGCTGTCAAGTTTGACTCCCCGTCCCAAACTAACAGCATTTGTTAGCAGCATATTTCATTTAACAGGCACCAAGAGGCAATAAACTTGGAACCTGGGGTCTGTTCAGTCGTTTTGGGGAGGGGTGAGCACTGTCTGGCCACCCTGGTGCTGCTCCGCTTTACACAGAGGATGCCGGTATTTCTGCAGGAATTCACGCATCAGGAAGGAGAGCTTCATCGCTAACACACAGCATCCCATGAGTCTATGGCATATCCGAGTCTTACAGATCAGCTCATCCTGATTTTGGTTCGAGGCATTACTGTATTGAATTTGTCGTTTCAGCATTGATCTGAATTGCTTATCTAAGGCAGACTTTTTGTCTCCAAATGCTTTAATGCCACATTTGGCTGATGTTATTTGCTTCTGTGGCTCTCAAAGAGCTCCCAAACTCTTAGGGGGAGGTCTGTTGTCTGCTAGTTGCAATGGCTTATCTTAACGTGCGCTATGGAATGAATATTTTTGAGAGAAACCTTCAGTCTGTCTGTTAAAATCTTGCCCTTGGTAAACAGATTTTGTTGGATAACTGTCCAGTAAAAATATGACAAAGTGCTGTAGTAAAAGATGGCAGGTTGTTTCATACCTTTTGTTACTGAAATTATTGCAATTGGAAGTTACTCAAATGCTGTTTATAGAGCAAAACCATCTGTAGTGAACTTTGTTTATTTTGCTTTCTTTTTAAATGGAAGACACACACTGGTTAGCCATTTTAATGTAGTCTGATCTATAGTGATGATAAAAAGCCTGTTAGCCCAGTATCTAGTAATATCTGGTTTTACCTTTTGCAGACGATGTGCAAATACAAAATGAAAAGAAAAAAAAAAAAGGCTGCCTTTCCATAGAAATCTGCAGTTTTATCCCCAGAACCCGTTTTGTGGGTCTGCCCACTGACTGTACTTATAGTCATACAGAATTGAAGCATATATAAAGTAAGGTTGGAATATCCTTTAAACTAGTGAAGTGAAGATGAAAATAATCTGACCAAATTCACAAAGGCGATATTATCAGTATTTGTAACATTAATGCATTCGACCATAACTGTACCTGTTAGTAAGGAAATACTGCCATTTAAAATAAATCTTAGTACAGTGTGTAATTTTCAGGATATCTATTAGACACGCGGGATTTTGCATTATTATTTCTGAGGAAGGAAACAAACTGTATGACAAAAGCAAGGAAAAAAAGAATAATTTAATGTGAGCTCTGCTTTGAATAGTTTCTGCTCCTTTAATTTTGTTCTGGTACGTATTTTTAAATGTTTACATGAATAGAAGACTTTCTTCCTTACCATTTCTCCACAGTTTGCTATTATAGAAAATGCGTAATCATTGCCGGACAGATAAACGCAGCAGTACATACATACATTCTGAATAGTGTATATTCATTAATCACACAGCGTTTTGCTTTATTTTTCTGATACTCAGTGTGTATCTATTTTCATTATCCTCTTGCATTATTAGCAATGGATTCTATGGCTTGGCAGAGCCGCTTCAAATACTAGACATGATAAATGGTAATAGATTTCCCATTATACAAATGCTTTTTTATCCTCTTAGTTTAATTGCTGCATTTCTCACTCCTCCTATTGTGCACTCTTGATGACCAGTGTCCCCACAGTCATTTCCTTAGCTGAAATGAGGGTTAGATTTATATGGGGGAGAGCTGAAAACACACTTGTTTCAGTATCAAAGAGAAACAGCTGTGTTTTGTTTGCAACTGGAATTTCCTCTGTGGTAAAACCAATTGTCTTGGGACATCCAGGCAATTCCTCTGGCTAAAGAAGTTCTCTGAGCCTCGCAGAGGAGGGCAAGCTGGATCTCAATATTCGGATTTGTGTCTGAATGTGCTTAAAATCCTAGTGATGAACCTAGAGAGAAGGAGAAATGGCACGGTTCCTCTAGTCTTAATGTGTAGACTGGTGCTTCAGCATCGTGAAAGCAGGCAAAATCTGGCGCAAAATGACATTTTGGTTGGGAAAACTATAAATTCCTCTGCTACAGCTCCGGCAAAATTCGTTGGAGATCCATGTGCTCAGTAGCGGTGAGAGAAGAAAAAGCAACCTGGACAGAGCAAGCGGCTGTGCGTGGGGAGCTGGGGATCAGCTCTTGGGCTGTCTCGGAAATGGAGCGTTCGGGGCTCTGTGATCGGATCAGCCCCCTCGGGCTCTCGCAGCTCTGGCAGAAGCAGGAGGAGAAGCCCTGTTGCCTGGCCCCATCCTTCAGCCCCCCGTGCGTGTTTCTCACACAATGCAAACATGGCCGTGCTTTTCGTCTTCTGTACGAGGCTTTAAATACATACATTACATCTAAATTTATCTATACTTAATATATATGTACACACCTGTCAATGCTTTCAACTCATTATCTTAAGGAAAACAAGACGGAGTCAAGAAGAAAATCTCTAGTGCTGTTATGTGAAGATTGATCTCTAAAGCACCGAAGGTTTTTTGAGCTTTGAGGGTCTGTAATTGGAATTCTTGAATTTGAAATTCGGTGTTAGCTGCTCTGGGATCGCCGTTTGGGCTGTGCTGCTAATGCTGCCACGCGTCCAAAGCAGGTCTCTTTTAGCCCTTTCCTTGCTGGAAAGCTTTCTGGGTCAGTCTGTGTTAAGTTTTCGTTTGGTTCCAAACTTAGACCTTTAGGTTTGAATTTACCAAACTGTGCATCTGTCCTTCCAGCCTGAACAGTGGGAGGGTGACCCTGGTAATTAAGTGCAAAACTCAGTGACAGAGCAGCGCTGAGATCAGGCGTCAGAGGTGAATTACTCCTTATCACGTCTCTCGGGCACCTCCTGAAAAGATGCAGCGTGTTGCTGCCTGGAGCAGTTGGTCTGTGGAAACAATTAGCGACCTCTGAAGTCATCCGTGGGATCAGCAGAAAGACTGGCTAGAGAAGGTGCTCAGAGATTTTGTGTTAGCAAACTCCCAAATGCCCATCTACTGTGGGCAGCCTTTAGCCCTCAGATATCGACTTGGTAACGGGGATTTCTCTTCTCAATCGGGAGTTTCCCCATGAGTTCCTGGAAGGCACCTTTGAGCTCCCCTGGGAACATGGTAAGAAGCAGCTGAGAGCTGCTGCTGCCATCGTCTGAATCCCCATAGAGAGGGCAGAGCGTGTGGGTATACGATCATTAACAGGTGCGGCTCAGGCCTAAAAAGTGCTGCCATGGAAGGGCACAGTACATCCCGTTAGCACTGGTGCCTCTCTGGCCCAGGGATGCAAACCGGGGACGACACGGTCAGAGGAGGGTTTGTGGAACCAGCGATACACAAACCACAGTCCTAATTTTTGTCGAACGCAGAGAAAACGACCTATGGAAGCTCTGAAAATTACTGTTCTGAGGCATCGTCAGGCCAAGCAAGTCTGTGTTTACCCCGGCTTAAAAAATACAGATGAATGTGACCAAGCTTTGTAAAGACTGAATGGTAAACCTCCGCTGCTGTTCTCTCCCAGGCATTCAAAAGTCCAGAAAATGATTCCTTTGGAAATCTGATTTTTGGTGACGGCATGTGAGAAAAGCGAGATTGATATCAGAACAGTAAGCTGAATAAAAGAACAGGTAGCGCTGTGTCTTCTCAGCTAGCATCTCAAAT
This sequence comes from Stercorarius parasiticus, assembly GCA_013396915.1. Taxonomy (NCBI): domain Eukaryota; kingdom Metazoa; phylum Chordata; class Aves; order Charadriiformes; family Stercorariidae; genus Stercorarius; species Stercorarius parasiticus. The sequence goes on along the minus strand of VWZL01002623.1, from coordinate 125,400 downwards.
GGCTGTTCCTTGGGTAGATTTATTACACTGTGTATAATATATTGTATACATATTTCACCCTCGTGTGCTGTGGACGTATTTGACAGGGGGTAACTTGGGGACTGTAAACTGTATCTTGTCACTGTGTAGTCCACAGGCTTTTGTTTTTTCATGTCCCCTTAGTCACCAGACCTGGCTGGATGAAGGGATGCCTTTCTTTTAGGTGCACTGAATCCACCCTGTCACACTGGCTTTGAGTCCTTGTACACGTCCCTCAAACTCGTTTTTATCCCACAAAGTAAGCCCTCTTGAGCATCACTGGTCCCTGCAGGTGGGTGCTTTGGGTCTCACCAACACCCTAACCCGCACAGACCCTCCGGTAGTACAGCTGGAAAGAAACCGCCACTGTCTCCTCCCGCAGCTCGAGCTCCTGGTGAGGGTTTGTATGGGGCTGACTTCTTGTGGGGACCCAGAGTAGTCTTGCCGAGAGTGAGGTATTCGTTTTGCCTTCCCCTGAATTCCCTGGTAATTCTGCCCAAAATAAGCCTGGTGGTTTTTATTACTCAACAACCCCTGCCAAGAACCAGCTGTATCCTGGGATGCTGCCTGGGGCTGCCCGCTGTCCTGTGCTATACGCAACAGCTTATAAAAACAAAAGCTCTCCAGCAGTTTTGAATGCGCGGCCCTGAACTTGCCCCAAGGCTGCTCCATCCCCAGCACAAATCTCCAGGATGATCCATCATCCCACTTCTGCAAGCAGGAGGTGGGATTCGGGATACATCACGTGTGTTGTTTGGGCAGCTGATGTTCAACAGGTGACTTGAGCATCCCTGGGATGGTGGCTTCGCTCTCAGGTCAGCGGGATGTTGTTGATGGTTTCTGCAGACACAAAAGGTTTTCGCAGAGAAGTTTCTTGAGCAGGACTTAATGCTGCCAGGGCTGTTGCCAGCACATAGCCCACGGCACGTGCACTGGTGCTGGGTTTTTGGTGAACTGCTCCATTAAAATCGAGGACTTTTATCTCCTTTGCTTTGGTAAGCTCTGGATTAGCTTTCTGGTGAAGTGCAAGCATGCACCCATATGTGCTAAGGAATAATGTTGCTTTGCAAATTAATATGTTAATGTAGTAATTCCCAGCCCTTAACAGCAGGAGACTGGCGATAGGTTTATAAACATCAATGAGTGATTTTATTCATCTGGACAAGATAACAAGACAAAACAGCCCCACACTGAAAGTATCATCGGGAAGAGTCTGTGCCTCCTTGAGCTCTGTCTTTGCCATCCTCCCCCCTAGCCCCCTTCCCTCTCACTCCCTCTGTCACTACATAAAGCACAACTCCGTTTCACAGTAATCATAAATTAATTTCGAGCCGGCAGCCCCTCGCAGAGCCAGGCAGAGGTGCGGAGGGAGAAGCGGCACAGAGCCATGTGAGCGGAGCGCTGGAGGCTGCGGTCGGGGAAGATGTTTGCCGTTTCGCTCAAGTGCCGGCTCGGGGTGGTGAGACGGAGGAATAAAGGTACGGTGAGAGCGGAGCGGCTCGCTCCTGCCCGCGAGAGGGACTTGGAGGGGACTCACTTGAATGTTTACTTTTCCTTAGCTGGGCAGGAAGAAAAAAGCTACGTGGTCTGTGATTGATTTTCACCCTTGGTGTGCATTGGTGGGGGGGAGTAGGATTATTTTACTTTCTTGCATGTCGTGTGTTTTTCAGAGGTTGGATTTTTTTTTTTTCTCCGGTTGACTCTCTGGATTTTCATTCTGTCTTTTTGCCATGGTTATTATTGCAGTAAAGCAGATTTAGGTGAGCCTCAGAGTCTCACAAGGTTTCCCTCCTCCCATGCAGGAGCTGTTACTTTGCAGGGAGAGGCACTTGGGTGTTGGACTCCATGCAACTGTTTGAGAGTCCTGATGTCTGTCCCACCCCCATGCTCCTTTCAGGAGGGGAGTGGGTTGATAGGATGAGAAACGTGGGAGGGTAACAGGGAGAAAATCAACTTTGAGAAGAATTGAGAAGCAGTAATATTTTAAGTATATCTCAGAGTAAGTTAATCTGAGACAGGACAGAGTTTCTGAGAATCCTGCAGTGTTGCATGTGATGAGAAGTAAAGACGTTTTTTTGTGCCTGACTGTGATCCCAGGGTCCCTCGTCCTTGGTTTAGTTGTGGGAGTGGTAGATGGGTCTCCCAACCTGCGTGGTGGAGGGTGCTGTGGCCGCAGAGCTCCCGGCTCACAGGGTGCTCTGCAGCCGACACTCAGTCCTGGCACCGTTGCCTTTGATTTCTGAAAGGTTTGCATTTTAATGGTGCCCGGAGCCGTTGCTAACCGCTGGGAGCTTTGCTCTCGTGTGCAAGCCCTTGCTGCTGGCGGCACTCCTGCAGCAGATCAAAGTCTTTTGACGTAAACGAAGACGACCTGCATTTTCATAGGGACCTCTAAAGAACAACAGCTTTTAGGGGCTCAGTGTAACTTGGATATTATTGATTTCAGGCTTCGCTGAATGCATAAACTCAGCTGTTAGCCTTGCTTAAAGGGAGAGAGTCTGACTTGCTGGTGCAGGACTCTGTGCATTGACGCACGGGAACTCTGTCGGGACACCGGCAGGTACGAAACTTTGGTAGCAAAGGGAAGGGCCTGAACATAGCGAATATGTTTCTGAGGCAGGCTAGACCTCACATCTGGGGTGAAATTCCTGTACGTGACTTGCCTAGTAAGTAAAAAAGTATTTGCTCGGATCGAGGTTGCAATTCTGTGGGACAGACCCGGGTAAAGAGCAGGAGCCTGAGGACTGCTACACTTGACATCACTTGCCGGCTGCTAAGAGAGCAAGGGAGCACGTGGATTATGATTGCCTCGCCGTGCTGCTTCCTCCGGTGGGCGCGCAGAGGCATCAGCAAGATGGTCTCTGGGCTCTTTGGTTGCGCACAAGGGCACGTTCACCCTGGGGTTACCGTCCTGCTGTGGCAGCCTTGGAGCTGAGCTTATTTCAGATGTATGAGTTTATATTTGGCGTTATTTGCCTTTGACAATTTATGCTGATGCTTCTTTGTTTCCTCTCCCTGCTTTGGAGGCTTCATGGGCTTCTCTCTGCACTGGAAGGAATTTCATGTTCTCAGCCAAACAGGGTGGCACAGGCAGGATTTCCACTTTCTAGAGCGATATCCGGAAGTGCTTGCATCAAAACCAGCCCTGGGGTCCTTTTTAGTGGGGAGATGCCAGGAGAAGGTCTGGTTAGTTAGTTTTTCCAGTTCTTTTCTCCTGGCATGTGTTTTTAGCTCAAACATCCTAAAGGAATTGATAATAGTGTTGTAACATGAGGGTTTTTTTTTCTCATGCAGTTTTCCAGGGATGTTAGGAAAGACTGTTCTGACCCAGGTAGAGCAACTGCGTTTGTGCCTACAAGACACGGTGAAAATGCAGCCTGAGACTGTAATGATGATTGAAAAAGCTTTATCCCTGTACTACCTGATAAAGTTTCAGGGGCTTTGGTCGAAACGTTTCGAATTTACTTAGATCACCTGCATTTCTTAGTGACAGATTTAAATGAGAGAATCACAAATCCAATGCTAAATTGTACTGCTTTGATCAAGGATTAAACTGAGCTGGAACTGGCTTTTGGGACTAGAGCTTTGAAACGAACAGCCAGAGAGAGACGTTGTTACTTGTCTTCTGTATTTTGGGATAGCTTATGTTTAAAGTACATCCCCAAAAGACTGAGCAAAAATAAATGATCCGCTATTACTACCAGAACGAGCCCATCATGACTGGGCAGCAACCGAGGATGGGAGGTGGTATGAATTATGCTAGTGAGTAACTAACTCTGCTGCATTTCCCATCTGTAAATGCTCAAAAACCAGCCAGCATCCTAGGAGATGGTCAGGCCTGGGGAAGACAGGTTATTTGGCACTAAAAATCCCAACCACCTTTGTTTCAAAGAGAGAAAGGAAGACACCGCGAAGGGGTCTGCAAGAGGGATGTGTAGAAGAGAGTGGCAGATATCCCAGCCCAAGTATCTGTCTGTCCTCTGGTCCAGGCATTTATGTGACCCTGTGTCCCAAAACCATGTTGTGCTCTGCCCGGCCCTGCAGCTGGATGCTTGCGAGGGGAGATACCCCTTCTGCTCAAAATTGATTGTAATTTAATTGTAAGGTAATATGTTCAGATCTCAGCTGTGGTGGCTGCTGTTAGGTTTATGTAGTTTTAAGTTTAAACATCCTCGTGGAAATAAGGATTGATCTCCCTGTGCTACTGACTACTCTCTGCTTCATAACAGACCCCCTCCCTCAGACTGGCACTTCTTAGGCAAGCTTTGCTCAACTCTGCTTTCAGCTCTATTTTCTTTTCTTTCCCTCAAACGCCGGCTGCTCCTCCCCAGCTAATCACTTCAGAGAGAAGGTCTTGCTTTTGGTCCTTTCGGATTCTTGCTTTCCTTCTCTCGCTGAGCCCTTGAGCTTTTCCTGGCGTGGGGAACATTCACAGTTAATCCGACAGGCGTTCATTCGGCAGTGCTTCCCTGCCCACAGCTCAGCAGCCGCCTTTGGCCAACTCCGGCTCATACAGCTGTAGGGCTCCTCAGTGCTCTTCCAGGTCCCTTCATCCCCCACAGAAGGTACTATTGAAAACCCCAAGGAACAAACAGTCACTTGTCCAATACAGTAATTAAATTTTCCTCAGTATTAGTGGGTTTTTCCATTGGAAAAGCTAAATGACATTAGCAAACGTCTGTTTGAAGGGACGTTTCCTCCCCCCAAGCCTGTGTTACTGCCATGCATCCTGCTGCCACGATTTCTGTACGGGCACGGCTGATGTTATCTGAGCTCAAATTGGCCTATTTGGAGGGCGGTGGTTGGCTTCCCTGTCAGCCCCCAATTACTGCAGCAAATCAGCTGTATTTTATAAATAAGTAAACAGAAGTGGGGGAGATCCTAAATCATTAACCAGATACATGTGTCCTCCTGAAAACTAGCAAATGAGGCAATGTAAAGGTGCCCTCATTATTTCTTCTGCTTTCCAAAGCCTGTGGCCCAAGGGAGGGGATGCTCTGCAAGAATTGGTGAGGCTGGGAGCTGCCTGAGCCACCAGCAGCGCACGCGGAGGGGCCTGCACCCCACTGCTGTGGCAGAAGAAAAAACTTGGTTACTTGGTTTGAGATGCTCAAGCTTAAAACATTTTTTTTTTTGTCCACTCTTAATTTCTCCCAGTGTGTGGTGTGAATGATGCTAGAGTAATAAAAGTCATTTTACTGTTCCTTTGTCATTTGGAACATGCCAGGCATCAAAATTTGTAAAAGAAAGTGTATGTTCTGCTTTCCTTTTACTTATCTTTGTGTTTTTCAGCCTTTTAAGCTTCGCTGAGTCATGTTTTTACTACCTTTTTTTATTTTTCGTTTGGGCTAGGTGCTTCCTTTTACATTTTGTTCTTCCTCTCGTGTCTTTGAATGGGAACTGAGAAAATAGGTAAACAAAGCAAAACCACCCCAAAAACTCCAGGAACATATTAGAAGAACGTATTCAGATCAACCATCAAATAGCATGAGACTTGCAATACAGTCACCAGTTTCAGCATGGGAGCTTTCATACTGAGATCCAGATTTTCAAAACTATCACATTTGTGCTCGTAGGCGTCCTGACTTGTCCTTTAGACAAAAGTTACTACGTCCTGTTTGGTGCAGGAAGATGTTTGGTTTTATTTCCGCGTTTTTGTTGTGAACAGTGTCATGGAAATCAATCCCAGGAATCGGGAGCAAGCTCTTACGCGACGTTACATTGTTTGCAGTACAGCCGTATCACGCCGTAAAGCACCCCAGCTGCGTTTGATAGCAGGGGGCACTTGTGCAACTGGGTTTCTGTCACCAAAAGATTTGCTCGCTGTGGAAATACAAGAAATGTTTTGGATCTCTTGTTGGATTCCTTGGCAAGGAATGAAAAACAAATAATAAAATGGGTAAGGAGGTAAACTCTTTCCATCCTGTGATGTGGTGCCAAGACCAGGGCACCGCACGGCAAAGTGTTAAAGTGAAAGGTCCTGTGAAGCCATCTATTCCTGGAGGAGGCAGCAGCCGCTATTGGTGTATATACCAGGCCTAGAGTAGCTGGTAAAACAAAGCAGTTCTTATTTAGCAAATGGGCAACCAGCACGCAGAGAAGCCAGACTTCTCCCCAAAATGCAACCGGGGTGCGGAGGTTGAGCCCATGTTGTCAGAAACCTAAGGCTGAGCACAATGCTATAGCCCTCGCTTGGCCACCTTTTCATTAGGACGATCGTTGCCTCTTAGGATTTATCCTCACCTGCATGTTTCATAGTGGAAGACATCTCGGCAGCTGATGCGGTGAATATTCATGGGGTTGTTCCTTCTGCAGCAATGAAAGCCGGGCAGTGGTGAACACAGGAAAGCTCCCTAAGCCCAAACCTCCGAGCCATCGATGGCTGTGATTCCTCTTCTGTCAGCATGGCTGTGCTTCAGCCCTTTCCGTATCTCATTAATAACTCATGATCGGGCATGTTTTATTTATGTCTCCTAATGAAGCCCATTTTTCAGCCTAATGCCGTAGCATCCCAGGTGACTGCCACCTGCTCTGAGCGCTGCCCAGCTCCTTTGGCCCCAGCTCGTCCCTCATCTTCCTCCGGGCTCCAGCGGCAGAGAGGATATTGGTCTCTTAGGGGAGTAATTGAATGAAAAAGGGCCCCTGCAGCGCAGAGGCAGGTGATAAATCCTTGCAGGGAAGCGAGTCCCAGGTGCCATTAACCCTTCCTGCCAGAAAGGTACTGGTATCTCGAGGGCAAATCCTGCCCAGATCCCACATGTGCTTTGGTTGCAACAGGAATGAAAGCCCACCCTGCCTTGCTGCGAATACATTAAACAAGTGCAGTCGCGCTGGTTCACGTGACAGGCACACTGTCCCTTTGCTGCAATGCACAGAGAGTCCCACGCTGTCTCCGGAGTGGTTTGGAAAATCTGGGTTTTGTTGTCCTCAGCTGTAAACTACTGCAAAAAAGGGGTGAATTCCTTGTGCTTCTTGTGCGTGCCTATGCATACTTTTTGTTTTGCATATAAAACCATGTGGGTTTTTTTTTTGGGTGTGAGTTATTAAAGCTAGAAACAGGGCTTGGTGACTCTTCATTCAATACCTTCCACTTACGTTATTGCGATGACCAATTTGTGTGTGCTGGGAGTTTTAATGGGCATTTATTTTCTCTGTAACGACTACAATGGCTGCCCCAGTTGAGACTCCTGGGAAAAGCCCAGGATGGTGACAGCAGGGGTTGGGGCACATCAGGGCTAATGCAGGCTGGCAGCGCTCGAGAGAGCCCCGGGATGGGAACAGCAAGGAGACACTGTGGGTCAGCGTTGGAGGAGCACTGGCAGAGCCAGACAAGACTTCAAAATTAGCTTTTTCGACTGACCTGATTCCTCTTTGCATAGCGGGGATGGGGTTTTCCAAGAGGTGGCTGGTATTCAGGTGGCTAAAGGTGTAGATAGGTGCTTATTGGAAAAAAACAAAACCAAGCAAACTAAAGGAAAAAAGCACCCAAGCTCCCTAAATGTTTTCATTGTCTGAGCCCTTTTGATTTCACAGCCTCATGGCAAGACAAATGGACTTGCAGCCTGAAGAGGCAGGAGGTGGTGTTCCTTCCTTGCTCTTCCTTGATGCCCTTCCAAGGCTCTTCCTTGATGCCCAAGATACTTAAAAACATCTCATCCACGTATCCCTGTTTCTTTAAACATCTCTCTAAATGGGAAAATCCAATTCTTTAGCTTTCCCCCCCGACTTTATCCCAACCAAGAACTTTTTGGTTGAACTGCTGGTCTCAAAGACTTTTTTTTTAAGTCAACATGAATATTTTCACCAGAAATGGCTTTTAAAATCAGAAGAAAGGCAGTTTCTACTTTTCCCAGGCAATACATAGGTAATGGATTTCTTTATTTATTTTGTAAATCAAACTAGTCGTTGGTGTTTTGACACTCTCTCTAGTGCTTGTGAGCTGGGGGAGTGATCTGCACATGCTCTTGCTGTGGAGAGTAAACGGCACGAGACCGCAGCTCTTGTTGGAAAGGGGTGACCTACAGTTACCAAATGACGTGGAAAACCCCGTGCAAAGATAATTTGGCCCTTTGGTGCTGCACGATGAGACTGCCAGACTTGTCAACTGGCCGTATTTAGGAAGCAGAGAGCCTGCTTGGGAGTTGAGAGCAGCCCATTAACGAGGATGGGGTAAATGAAGAGCAATGAGCTAATGGCAGAGTGGAGTGGTAAGAGGTGCTGGTTGAAGGAGGATTGCTGCTATGGGTGATACACTGTCTCATGGGGTGGCACAGGGAGGACAGACATACCTCCCAATTCTCACTCCATCACCAGCTTTTCTTGTTTAATTAAGAGCCCTTTGATATTCTCCGGGTCATTGTGTGAAGGGAAGCATTTCCATCTCTTGTGGTAGCAAGGAGGAAATTTGAAAACACATTTTTTACAGCCCCAAAAGATAAACGGTTGCCTGTGTTATGCGGGCAGAGTGTGATTTAATGCTAAGCTAAAGATGGGAGGGAGGGAGGGCAGGAAGACCTGACCCCTGAGCACTGATTTTGACTTTATACTTGTCTTCATCTCAGCCCCTTCCACCGTTCAGGTCTCTCATAACTCACCTCCAGGAACACCCTCCCTCTGTCCTTGGGCGATGGGGTTTTTATTGATCCTGTATTAGGCATGATTGGCAGCCTTGCAAATTAAAGACAGAACTTGACAGGAGGACAAGGAGGGCGTAGAGGCCACACTGATGCCATTGGGAGCATTTGCCGTGGCTCCAGTCGATGGGCTACCTGTGAAGGGATACAGTGCTTCAGCAGAGGTCAGCCTGGACGATGGAATCGAGACCTTCAGAAGCAGTCTTGAGGAGTCATTTTAATAGTACTGACTGTAGCCTGGTCATAAATTTGTTCTTATGCTTCTCTTTTGCTGACTTAAAAATATTGGTGGAGCCTGGCATGCGGGAAGTCATTTGCCACCGTATTGCCAGGGGGTCTTGAAAGGTGGTGTAGATCCTGCTGTTGATCAAGGCTTGTTCAAGCAGATGGGTTTGCCCATCAGCCGCAGGGCCTTGAATGTCATCTGCTGCCCCATGTGTCCCCTGGCACAAGGGCATGTTGTGGTGTTGCAGGGGGCAGCCACTGGGGCTGGGAAGTGCTGCTGATTTGCATCTCTGGCCTGCAAGCTCAGCCAGGCATTTTTGGAGACTGGAGAAAAAATTCCTTGACTCAGATGACACGTAGCCTGCTTTATCATATAGAGAAAAATCAGGCCTTGAATTTGTAAAGTTGTAGAACGTCCGTGAGGTCACCACTGGCCAATGGACAGAGTGTGTGAGAGAAAGAAATGCAAATTCAGATGACAGTGTGGTTTGATAGCTATTTTTAAAATAAAACATAGTTCGCCAAAGTTTGTAAGATGCAGTTGGCTTAAGGTCAATATGACCAATATTTTAAAAATACTATTTCAGAATTAGTATCTTTCTGCTTATAGTGTCTGAATTTTCTGTTTCCATCCTATACGTGTCACCAGAGAGAGTTTGAATGTTAAAGCCATTGATCTAAAGAAAGTTGTTTTCCTTCTTTAGTAACTGAGATACTTTGCTTCTGACTCCATTCCTTACATACAGCTATGTGAGATTTTTGCCTACTACTTACAAGTCAGTGAGTAACACAGAGCAGCTTGGAAGCCAGCATTTAAAACAGGTGAGGAGATACCTTGATTTCCTATTTGCCTGTGCCTGTGGAGCTTCTTATCTGTATCATTGCTTCCCTCGTGTACAGGCATCTGACTTTGCATACTCATGGGGATGTGCTAAATCACACTTCCTCATTTATTTTGGAACTGACAAGGGACCTGCAGTAGGTCCGTCTGGAGGCCAATCTGCTCCCGTGCCCCAGGGCCATGTCAAGGAAATTGGTGGGGTTTTTAACTCTATTAGCTTCTCAGTTGCTCTGCTGTCTCAGTGTGGCAGGAAGTACTTTAGTTTTAATCACAAAAATCCACCCAAATTTGACAGAATTGAAAGTCTAAAATTGCCCCATGGGCATCTCCAGTAAATTTTGTATAATGCTTTTCTCCCTCCTTGTGTAAGTGTCTTCTCCCTCCTTGTGTAAGCGTCTTCAGAAGTGACTTCTGAAGCAACCAGACAAAATTATAACCCTCCATTAGTAAAAATTAATTTTCTTCCTTAACCTCTTTCTGTTATGTTTACCTATAATACGTTATGTTTACCTATAATAATAATAACAATAAAAAAAATACTCAAAATCAGGTGCTAGAAAGGCAGGAACTGAAGTCGTCTACAGACTGATGTTACTAGTACAAGATGTTTCTATATCCTTGCTGGCAGATCTAGGCTTTCTGTACCATCTCACTGTAACTACCTGCCAAGGAACTAGGTGTCCATTTCATACTTTGATGGAATTACTTTTAATATGATGGATAAAATGAAGTGGCTTCATTAACTAACAAAATATTTTAACACTGTGTTGTAGAAGAGGAAGAGGAAAAAAATAATGTGAAGTGAGGTTTCAGCGTTCTGGCTCTGGTGGGGTGCTGAGATGGTAACAAGGCTACGTATTAGCAAGGTATAAAGGTCTGTATTTTAATTTATATTTTTTAATCTGGCCAAAAAATGATATTTTTATGAGCTACAGATACAAACAGAAAGCTAAACAACTTTGGCTCTTGCTGTAGGCTAAAATTAGGGTCATTTTTCAATTAGTTCCAACAAATCTGGTGGCCACCAGCTGCTCTCCTAATGCAACTGTTAGCTAGTAAGAAGAAGTGTTTCTCCAAGCTTTCCGCTCCCTCCCTGATACGTTCCGCTGGCTCATTTAGCTTGGGTAAAGGGAACGATCTGTCTACTCACAATGTGTGTCGGGATGGGATCTGGACAGGCTTCCTCCGTTCACTTTGGTCTCTCTTGTACGGGCTAGTTGCATCCCACTGTACTCAGGGGAAGGAAGACAGCACCATGTGCCGCATCCTCGGGTCTTAGTCCTGAAAAAAAATGTTACTTCCATTGTTTTCTTGTAATGAAGCTTTATAAAAAGTTTTCTCTAAACGTGCTGCGTTGTGCATTTGAGGCTCAGCGGGTCCGACGTGTTGGAGTTGGGGTTGTGTCCTTGCCCGTGCTGGCAGCCTGGTGCTGAACTTTTCTCCTCTTCTTGGTTTCACTTGGACCCTGAGGGTTATTGTAACCTAGTTTTTTTGGGAGCGATTTCCTTTTCTGTCTCTCTCTCTTGCTCTTTTTGCTTTACAGCGTATAGCCAGATTAATCGCACAAAGCCGTGGAAATCAACAGCAGTGTGTAATTCAGGGCTTGATAACTGATAGTGGCACAGGGGAAGGGTTGTGCTCCTTAAAAAATCGCTGCATGATTTATCAATCCCCAAGACATCTGTCTGCATTTCCTTTTTTACAATCTATTTCAGGAAGCACAAAACCAAAAGGAAACTAACTGCCTTTTCAAATAAATGGTCTGTCTTCATGACCAATACGTCCCTTCTCATCCAAGTGCATTGGACCGTAAAGGAACAGCCATGAGATAATGTTTTGTCCTCATCCACGCTCTCTTTTTTTCCACCAAGAAAATGTGCCTGAGCGGAACGCGAGTGCTTTGGACATTCGTTCAGAATCTTGCAGCGGTTTTGCTTCGTGCTATTGCTGTGACTGTGCTGCCTTGGACAGATCAGCATCCATTGCACTGGGGCCAAACACCAAATGAAAGAGCGAAAGTGATTAAAAACCAACACTTGCTGCGCGATCTGTGTGTGAGCGTACTTTTCACCAAGGTACCGCGGCCTAAACGTGAAGTTACCACAGACTCAGCTTTTTCTATGAGAAAGACGCAGCCGTTTCTCTGCTGACTGGCAGGTAACAGGGGAAACATCGTCCCTTTTGGGTCAAAGGCTTTGCACAGAACTCTTAGGGTGGGGTTTTTTTTCCCCTCTCTGCTTGTTTATACCTTGTTTTGCTTGAATATGTTTGCATATCTTTAAAAGTTTTGTGAAATTAGGAGTGTAACTGGTACATCCGGCAGTGAGGAAGGCAGAGTCTCCCCTTCTAATTTCTTCCCAGGTCTATTGCAACCCATGTGAGTGGTCCAAGAAATGGAGGTAGTTGGCAGTTTTTCAGTTAAAAGGGAGAGTCAGAACCCAGAGATCCACGGGATCTGTAGGGTTTTGATGTACCTGCCATTAGAAACTCCTTCCTGATGAGTTTCTTCAGGATGAGCTCTCTAACCACAGTCAGACTAAAGAGAAAGAGACGTTTCCCTTGAGAAATAGGCAACGACTGGGTGGTCAGGACATTCGTATGAGCAGAGAGATCCCAGCTCAGATCCCTGGTATGCCGTTATTTAGATCTGGAGCTGGAATTGGCATCTCAGGTTATTTTAGGTTATCAGCTGTGAGATGTACAAGCCTCTGTATCATCACAGAAAAAGAAAAAAGTTCAGGTTTTGCAAGACAAAAGAAATAATTCCCCACTCAGATCTGCTGCCAGTGCAACAAGAAATGCACACGGAGTTATGAATCCGATAACACTGGTCTCTCTTCCTGAAGTAATTCTTCCTCTGCCGGGAAGAGAGGGCTCCAAGGCTGAGCACTGGTTTATCCAATATCTCTTTAGTGATCCCAGATGAAAAATAAAATAGTGGCCAGTTAGTTTACTTATAAGCCACCATGCCCATATATTAGCAACACCCATGGTCATATATCCCAGAGATACCAGCAAGGTCTTTTCTTTGACAAACTCATCCCAGAACAGTAAAGCAGGAAGAAACGACTCCTTTCTGTTTCTAGAATATGTAGCTGAACATTTATGAAAATGAGATGTTTTCAGAAAGCAAGGAATTTAAATAGTAATAATACACTGTCTTTGTTCCTGCCGTAAAGGAAGCATTGCTTCCCTGAGCAGTTCATTTCTTATGCATTTTCTTTCTTTGAATCCATTCTCGTGTTTTCTGATGAACTCCCTTCATGCCCTGGAAACAGCTATTGCTTACAGTTTTGTCTTCAAGCAATGAGCATTATAATAGATATTAAAATGACTCAAGAAATTCAGGTACCAGAGCACCTGCATTTATACATTCCTTTCTGTGAAGAAAACCCAAAGAAATACAGAGAGGGGATAAACCAGACTGAACAATAACAAGCAATTCTAGCATCCATCACAGTGCAAATGAAAATGATTGTGGTGTTTCTGATATATTTTTCTCGGAAAACAGTCCAGAGTGGAGCTTGTGTTGAGTAAGTTCAGGCTTTGTCTGTGTGTCTGTCTAGCTGAGGTGGTATCATTTGGCGCAGTGGAGTAGGCTGGTTTCAGGTCACAAGCAGCACAGGAGAGAGAATCACAGAATCGTTTAGATTGGAAAAGACCTTTAAGATCATCAAGTCCAACTGTTTTACCTAGCACTGCCAAGTCCACCACTAAACCATGTCCCTAAGCACCACATCTACAGGTCTTTTAAATACCTGAAGGGATGGTGACTCAGCCACTTCCCTGGGCAGCCTGTTCCAATGCTTGATAACCCTTTCAGTGGAGACATTTTTCCTAATATCCGATCTAAACCTTCCCCGACGCAAGGACATTGTGACTACGTTGCCCAGGATTTGCTCCAAGACCTGTTTTGTTTAGGTGCCTCTTTGCAAACCCTGTATTGGGCACCTGTGATTTGGCTCGGGCCTTTTGAAGCCTTAAAATATTGGGCTGGGTCTAAGTAAGGTTGTCCATACAGTGCTGCCTTTTCCCCAGAGGGAGCTGTGAAATCCTGTCGAAGCTGAAGGTCTCCAGAGGCAGCCTTAGGTTGTAGGGGGAAATCTGTTTGTGCGTGTTGCACTCGTGTACGGATCAAGAGCCTGGATCCTCTGTGGTCACTCCTTGGGACCCCATTTCAGGTCCATGCTGAATGTCTTCCCCATCATCGCCACTAGGAATGTGGCTTAGAGCCATGGTGCCTGGAGGGACCCCAACGTGACCAGTGAGATGGCATGATGGGATCAGTGGGACAACCTCCATCACTAGCTTTAGCCATGTTCTTGGGAGATGTTGGAGTTACGAATGCCAGGTTGCCAGAATCCTGCTGCACCCAGATTATTTGCCAAAAAAACCCCTTTATCTGCCACTTCTACTGTAGCTCAGGGTAACACAATATTTTCGTTTTCCAACAGTTTCACCACTTTTTTTTTCCCTGCGCATAAGCATCAAGCGCTGTTTGCTGAACATTTCACTTGTTCTTATTTGGACTGAAGGCTTCTGTTACCACTGGCCCTTAGGGGACCAATTTAGCTGCACTGAGCCAGTTTTGGTGTTCAATTCCTTCTTTTCAAAGAACTGCATTTCCACATCAGTTGAACCCTTCGCATGCTGGCATCTTCCACACTTCCAGCTCAATGAATGTTTAAAAAAGATATTTCTCCCTCCTGTCTATCCTCACACATACATATGCCTCTGCTATCTAAATGGTGGGGGGACATGAAAGTCATGCTGAGAAGCGGGGGAGATCTTAATGTAAATGATGTACCGCAAGGGACACAACCTCATTCCGGCTGAGGGAGGTTTTATGCACAGAAATGCAAAATATCTGGCCCATGTATCACGAAAGTGTTGCAGCAAAGCCTCTCCTAGCCAGCAAGTGCCTGTGTAAATTCTGAATTGCTGACCATGTCTCAGCTCTCTGACCCAACCTGCGCTATGATATCGTCTTTTGCAATTGCAAACACATCCTGCAGCATCCTGTTGTTTGCAGGGTTCTTGTCCCCAGTAAATCTTCGTCCTGTTGGTGTCTTGTGGCTTCCATACCTTGATGGGGAAGCCTGCAAAATTCGCTTTGTTCTCTTCCAGTCTTAGAGATGCAGGCAGAGGAGGTAATGTCATAGTCTGTTGTATTTTTCTGATAAAATACACACAGGATTAAAGATAATTAAAGATATTATGGGTGTTTTGGTGCCCACAGTACTATAAAATAATACTCGGAGATTGGAAATGCAGTGAGTATTGTTTTAGGTTATGACTTTCCTTAATTTAACCAATGATGTTGATGTTGTGGTGGAGGAGAGAGGGCTTTGTGTTTTATACAGGGAACTTTCAGAAGCATCATCCTGAAAATCAGCACGTGGGTCTTTTGATGAGGCTGGTGCCCTGCAATCACACAGATGCTTTACAAAAGCCCGTATCACTGTCTTATTTGAATTATCTTCCCACACCCAGCTACGTAGGAATCAGCCTGTTCAGACTTTACAGGATAAGGATACGAGAGCCAAAACAAACTCCTGGAGAGGATGCATTGAAGGTGGTATGCGCATGTATCCTGCACTGAGTGTGCAAACACCCCTAAATCCTATATATTCCTTCTGGCCCATTAAGCAGGATCCCTATTTTCCTTCAGATTGTAGCATCTGAGTGATGGATTGCAGAACTCTGCCTATTGTATGCCTATCACTTTAACTTCTCAAAGCCCTTTTGGAAACCATGGTGCTGTATAAGCAGAAGATTTAATAATTCAGAGTTTGTTGTTGTTTTTTTTTTTTTCCTGTAGCTATTGACACAATGGAGTCCAAATGGTCTTTTTCACCCTAGTTGGCACAACCCTTTCTCAAAGTAGGATGGAAAAAGCCTGATGAAAATAGGTAAAAGGTCTGTGATGTAAATACTAGTACCTAAGAGCTCTGTGACAAGCTGGTGTAACACAGCACGTGCACTGGCTTGGCTGGGTCTGGTGTATGGTGCGCTGTGGAGGTATGTGTTTTAATGCTGGTACTGCGTAAATTGTATTATACTAGTTGTGTGTTAGCATTAGTAGTATATTATAGCTCTGTAGGCTGCGCAGGGATATATACCGTGTGCAGGGTTATACAAAATTGGAACGAGTGAGATCTCTGTCCTCAGCGTGGCTGACTCGGCAGAGCATCCAAGAGAGATGTGAGGCATGTTCACGTATTTCTCTTCCCATCAGCCCAGGCTGTTGTCCCCGCCGGCTCCTGTTTACTGGATGCCGTTGCTCAATTCTGCATAGTCAGACTCTGCTATTTAGGGACGGCACCAAAGCAGCATTATTTGTTTGCTTTTTCCATTCCATACGCATGTCCCCCCTTCTCTTAAAGCCACACACCGAGCAGGGTGACACATGCAGAAGACCCCTGCCTCCATGCTTGGGCTTGCAATGGCCACCCAAATCCCAGGACACCTTGCTATCCCAGTTCTCCTCCATGCAAAACACGTCTCTGAACTGGTTCCGCGCCTGGTGGCAAAGGAGATGTCAAGCTGATCCCCAGCACAAGCCCAAGTCATCAAGGGCTGTGATCCATTTATTTATTTGTGGTGTATCCTCTCGGCTGTGGTAGTTGAGTAATTAAAATGAGGCTTGTCAGCACACCGAAGATGGTTTGGGGGGGGGCGGGCTTCGCATCTTTCATGCGGTTTGATCCTGCTTGGCTTGTTAACACTCGGTTGCTTTTGTGATTAATTATTTAATCCTCTCCCTTGGTACTGGGGTATAATAGCGCAACCCCCATTTCTGCTGAGATTCACAGTTCTTTGCTTTTCCCTGCAAGCCCTTCGC
This sequence comes from Stercorarius parasiticus, assembly GCA_013396915.1. Lineage (NCBI taxonomy): Eukaryota > Metazoa > Chordata > Aves > Charadriiformes > Stercorariidae > Stercorarius > Stercorarius parasiticus. Next base: position 108,839 of record VWZL01002623.1, on the reverse strand, counting down.
GCCGCCTCGAAGAGCGCAGAGCCAGGAGGTTTGGGCTGCGGCGCTTAAAAAGCCCATCAGCCACCCGAGCTCCTGCTCACCCTGCGGCACCGCCGGGCAAGGACCTAGGGCTCTGCCCGCCAGCAGCCATCAGTCCCAGCTCCTGCCTGTACCAAAGACAGTGGGGAGAGCTGTCCCCGAGTGGCCTGTCCCTCCAAACACGGCCTCTCACTCCAGTGGGTACTTGCGTGATAGCAGACAAGGCCAGCATCTACTCCAGACGCAGTCAGACACAAGTATTGCAAATTGGAGGCAAACTTGTCAGTAAAGAGACTTTATCTGGGGAGTCAGGCTTGGCTTCTCATTCTCTTTCAGATGCCTTTTGAACAGCTTTCAGCTCAAGTTTTTGTGATCACCCAGGCGTAGCATCTTCAGCCGTTTGGTTTTGGGGATGTTGCTTGTTGCCTTGATTTGTTCTCTGAGGCCGTAAGTGCAGAGAAGTTCACCAGTTCTCCGCACCCAGTGTTCAGCCACCCGCTTGCACATAGGGATGCCTGAACCAGGGCTTTGTGCCCATGGTGCAGCAGGTATGGGGTGCCCCCCGAGCATGCTGCTGGGGTTAGGCGCTGCTGTGTGTTCACACACTGCATGTGTGTGGATGGGTGTAGGGTGTATTTGTGCCCGATGAGTGCTGCAATTGTTGTTACTGGGGTTGTGTTTCAAAGTAAATGAGCCGAGTGCTTTAATATCCAAACCATCGCCTGTCCTCTGGGGCTGCAGGACCCATGGACTACATGCAATCGGTGGCCTAGGGAGGGCTGGCAGGTCCCCTCGGATCTGGAAGGCACCTTCCTCCTCCCCGAGCATCCTCGGCTGTGCTTCCTGCTTGAAGCCCGAACCGCTGGATAAGGTGAGGCCTTAGGTCTGAATAATTAGCAAGGAATTAGCCGTGTTTTCTTTATGACAGAGTCTCCCCAGTTCCTCTGATGTTTGCATCCTCCTCCTTTCATCTCGTGCCTCTGTGGCAGGTGCCCTGCACAGCCGTGGGACACGTGGGAGGCTCTGCCGAGGGGCCGGCAGTTGCATCCCAGTGCAGGAGCATCGGGAGCCGGTGCTCGTGCCTCAGCCCTGCAGGTGTGACTCGGAGGGTGTGAGTCTGTCCTTCGCCCTGCCGCAAACTCCTTGTCTGCTGCTGGACGAGCCGCCTTCGGGTCTGTAAAACAGTAAAGTGCCGACTCCCCTCCCCACCAAAGGTGTTGGAAAAGCTAATTACTTTATGCTTAGGAGGCTGATGAAGCATTAGTCTGGTTTTCTTCATGTTTTATTGTGGTCCATAATTTAAATGGAAACTCACAATGAGGAGGAAAGGAGCCAGGGAGAGCAATTATTTTTTGGGAAGACATCATGACTAATGGTTTTGCTACACGTTAATTGAAAGTTTTAGCAAGTAACACCCAAAGGCAGCTGGCACTGAGTGTTTAGAATAGATGACAAAGGGCTGCATCACTCATAAACTTGCTGTTTAGGAAACTTGAAGTAACCAAAAGGTGTTAATCAAACAGCATCTTTAAGACTTGGAGCCAGATGACTGAGCTACGAAGCCCCAATCATCAGAACATCCCTGTTTGTTTGTTTTTAAAGCTCAGGCCTCTGCCCGCAGACTGATTTACTCTCTCCAAATATTATCTGTGCTGCAGTTTCCCCATAGGTTCTAATTTTTGAATCCCTGACAGATCCATTGGGGATGTTTTGCTTGACCTCCCAGGGCGTAAATCTGGGCAAAATCTTCTATGGGGCTCCCTGTGCAGATGTGGAGTGCAAAGTCACGCGTGCTCATGGCCTCTGCTCACATGACCTCACCATCAAACTTTCAACACGCAGATCCAAGACCTCAAACACCCCCCAGGTGGGTGGCAGTGCGTCCCTGTGAGCCCCGGCTGCCCACCACGGTGCGATGGGGACTGTCAGTGTCATGGGGCAGAGTGCCACTGAGGCCCTCCCTGTCCCTGGGGAATGACGTCTCATTTCCAATCGGAGGATCACAGTGTATGCCTCCACCTCCAGCCTCTGTTAAGAACACATAAATAACCCGCTTGGGTCAGAGATGCCGAGGGTGGTACGTAAGCTGGAAAGAATCCAGAGCGGAGGCTGGACTCACTGCCCTGGTAGTTAGATCATAGTAAAAATAAAATCCATGCCCAAAATGCCCTTTTCTTTTTCCAACTCAACTGACTCTTGAAATTACACTAGTCCACACCGTAAGTGTGGGTACCCTACGTGTAGATTTTATGATACCCCAGTATCAAAAGCATGGAGCCATATTGGTCATACTACTTATTAATAGTTAACATTTCAAGGGCTGGGTCTTGACATGTAAGCTTCGCTTTATACCATTGGTTGGTCTACTTAGTGCCCGTTGAACTATTCATATTACAGGGGAAGTAACATACATAATAATTTGTGGCATTCAGACCGTATATAAGAATATGTTTACCTTATCATTTTTTCAAGAAATTAGCAAAAAAAGATAGTTCTGTAATATAAGAGTATGTGAAGTAAGGAAGTTTAAAATACACATTATGTACAACATCCTGGTAGAGTCCCACTTACAAAATCGTTAAATCTCTCAAATTATTATCTAAATAAATATTTTATTGCATTTTAATTTGCTTTATTATATTCTGCAGTGCCCTGAGCACCTTGACTTCATAAATAAAAGAGTTATTATGTAGAGTCTTTACAATATGAAAATTAATGCTTAAATGCTTGGAGACCTATAAAAGACTTCCGCAGGTTTTCTAAGGCTAGTGATAAGGGTTTCTAACATGCTGATTTTTCCACTCTTAAATGTTTCAGGTCAATAGAGTACAAGAGGAGTTGTTAACAAAACCTGTGCTCTTTTAATAAGAGACTGGAGTGTTTGGAGGGCAGTGTACCCAACTGTTACACTGCAGCACTCTCTAATAACATCTCCAGACACTGCAATGGCAATAAAGCATGACAGCGTTGTATAATAACTCTATTAATCACTTTTTCTAGTAACATGAAGAGAGCACGTTATAGCACCCATCTAATCCTGCCCCCTTTCAGTGCCTCAGGAAGTTTGGGGCAATTATTGCAGAGGACCACCATCCCTTGTTTCAGTCTCTGCGCTCGCTTTAACTCTTTTTTGGGGTGGTGCGTGTAGTGTGCTTTGCTTCTTGGAAGGAACTTGGAGCAGGACATGCACGTGCGTCTGTTCCACCTGCCTGCCGGGAGAGGCTTTGGGAAGGGGACAAAGCCAGTCTGATGCAAAGGCACATGAAACACGCTCACCCCAGCTTCCCTCCTGATCTGATCTCGAGTCCTCACCACTTGCATTATTTATGTGTTTTTCCCCCAGCTTTGCACCCTGGGGTACGGGGCTCTGGGGTGGGAGTGCCTTTGCGCTGGGTTTATGGTAGGAGCCCATTGCAGGGTGGGCACCGATGCCCTCTCCAGCCTGGGGCTGGGTCTCCTGAGCTCTGGGCAGGGGTGGTGGTGGTGGTATCCCTCCCGCTGGTGTGTCGCTGCGTTGTGCACAGGAGGATCCGCACGTCACCATAGCGTGTTCCCCAGCGGGGAAATGGCTCCGAAGTCCTCAGTGGCCAAAGATTCATCATGGGATAGTGCTGCTGGCCCATTGCCGATTAAGCACACAAGGGGGAAACTATGGGTTCTTTTCCCCCTCATGTAAATTTGCACATCTAATGACCGCTTGAGTAGCGGACACGTAAAATTGGGTTGGATGAAGAGGTTTCCAAAAGGATGCTACTTGACCTCTGCCACTCACCCTTTCCAAAGCTCCTCGGTAGCCAGGAGGCGTCCCAGAAGAAGATAATTAGGCTTGCGCTATTTCAACCTCCTCTGATCCCTAAGAAAGAGTTAATTACAGTCTTTTCCCTCTTGCTCAAAGGTGGCTGGGTATTATCATCAGAGCTGTAATTATTCATGCTAATTGCTTATTTGGAGAGGGAGAGAGAATGAGAGAGAGAGAGAAGCCCCAGACTCCACATCAGTGATTAGCAGAGCAGACCAGGTGCACTTTATTAAGGCTGGACCGAGGTAGTGCTTAGGGGTGGAAGGAGGTTGGGGATGCCGGAGTGTTTGTGAGCGAGTGGTGGAGCAGACCTGGTCCTGCTAATGCTGCCACCTTCCCCGGGACTGAGAAAAAAGACCATGCACTTCTTGCAGACCTTCCTCCGGTGGAGGGCACTCCGAGGTAATTGTACTCCTCACTGTGGAGTCTTCATTTGTTTTATGGCTTAATTAACCTTTCGACTTTTTCTTTTTTTTTTTTTTTTCTGGTTTTGTTTTAAACCTTCCTATAAGGGACCGGGGTAGGTTGTGAAATGCTTGTCTGAGGTTTGTGTTTAAGCTCCTCCGCAGATCTTGCGGCTGATATTTCCTTAACTGAACAAAAACTTCTGTGATCCCCTGACAGCCTCGGTGTTGGTGTGTAGTTTGAGTTGGGAAGGGAATAAGGAGGTGGTGTGTCTGTCTTCTTCCCTAGTTATGGGCTATTAATAATAGGGCTGATTCCATTTGGAAGCTTATTCCTGTAACCAGATCTGGGACTTGCCTGTTAAAAGCAGTGGATTTAAACTTTATTTGTTGGTGGCTGAGGGTATCTGAAGTGTGACGGTCCTGATAGATGCTTTGAAGGCAGCAGAATGGTAAAATTTAGCATGCTGAAGAAGCTGGGACTTGGTGGAAAAACGCTGTGGGAAGCTGTCTCCTTGGGCATACCTGCAGCGGCTTTAGGATGATGGTGTGCTATGAGTGTGACGGCACACGCTGGCTTCTTCTGTAGTGACCGAGTTGTTGGTGAGGTGGGAGCTTGTTATGAGGACTTGAGTCATCTTTAAGAAGTAATTATTTTATTTTACTTTATTTTTTTCCTGGAATAGCAGGGCCACGTGTCCTGCCTGACTTGGGTTGCAAACTGCTCCTGGTATTTAATCTTTGCGTGAGTCAGTGCGGTCCACTGTGGCGTGGAGTGTTTTCTGTTGATCTTTCTGTTTTTCTCTTAAGCCTTTGATTCCCGCTGGTCTCAAGGCTGAGAAAAACAACCTTAAGAATCGCACTTCTAGGTGGCATCAACTATGCAGGTTTTAACAAAATAACTGGCAGGAGCTGCCCCCTGCCTAATACCTTTGAATGTTCCTTTGTCCTTTTTATAAAGGTCTCCCTGCTGTCATCCTTATGGACAGCATCCACGTGCTGTGCTGAAAGCCAAACCAGCCTGCTCTCTCTTCTGAACATCTAAAATTATTATCCTTGTGCTTTAACTTCCTAACTGGCCATAATTATGTTTTAATGTACTGAATAATCTTTTCATCTGGATGTTTTAGTATTTACTTAAATTACACAGGCTTTCCATGCTCGTATTCTCTTCCTGACAGAGGAATTAGCTCAAGTACAGCGAGGTGAGGACCGAGGAGTGCTGCTGCAGGGACTGCAGTTGTCCCCATCCTCTGGGGTGGGAGGCAGGGACAGGGATGGGGAGGTGTTTCCTTGTGAGTATTGGGGTCGTTTGGGTTTACAGTCAGAGGCTTGGATCACTATTCTAATGGGTATTGCATTGCTGAACCCGAGCTGAAGGTTTATGTGTAGCTTTCCAAGCCTTTTGCATGCTGATTATTTGGAACGCTAGACACCTCCAAGAAAGCAAGAAAGCCAAATTTACAGGGCTGGTACAATAGAAATAGCTCCTAGTAAGCCCACCATAGTCTATCCAAATCCGGATGCCCTAAAGATAGCAAATTTTTTACTTCTCTTGAAATCTGTAGGAGGTAAGAGCCTATGTACTCCTAAGGCATCTGGCCAAAGTGCAGAGATTTTTCTTTCTTTTTCTTTTTTTTCTTTTTTCTCCCCATATATTCTCACAACTGCCACCTCATCCTTTGCTGTTCTGTTCCAAAGCTATGTGTAAGTGCACATTATCCAGCTGATTGCTACTGACTGCTTTCCTGTGGACCTTAGATCTCCCAAATGCCTCCTAAATAATGCTATTGTAAAACACTAAAATACCTTTGCGTGCTCCTATAGCAAGCTTCCCGTCCACTGACAGTAGTGCTTGCTTCCTCTCTGCCTGCAGTTTATTCTTCATGGTGGAGTTGCAGGATCATGAATCAGTGTTGACCTTCTTGTACCTGTGTCACTCAATAGTTCAACCCCACGTGCAAATTGCCTGGGGAGGTCAGATATCCTTGGGCTGTAGACCTCATTTTTGCTTTGCAGGGGTTAAAGCAGCGGGTGCTGGTGCCATCGAGGAGAGCAATATCCAAGAGTAATGTGCTCCGCAGGCTGCCAAAGTCCCTGGGAAACTGTGGGCTCTCTGACACGGATGCATGGCATGAGGGAAATGCATCCTTCTGTGGACAAACTACATCGGGCACATAGCTCTCATTGAGATCCCCTGATTATGGGGCTCTGCAGGCGCAGAATTTACTTGGAAAGTCCCCATGGGCCGTGTCCTTTTCAAGTCATAACAGGATTCGTTGAGGGATTTTTGTCTCCCCTATTTCTGTTTTCAGATCAGAGTTAGAGTATGTAGGTAGGGGAGAACTCTTAACTATTATTGGATTTTCCCATTAAGCCATTGCTGGTAGGGAGACAATTAAGACCATTATACGCTGTGCTCAGCGTGTCTCAGTGGGATTGGGTTGTTGCTGGTCGGACTGGGGCTATGCTATCGCACTGCCATGGTTTTCATTCCTGTCCCCCAGGAAGGGAAGCAACAAAGCTGCCAAGAGCAATTTGTCCACTCTGTTTGATATTGGGAGCTGATGCTCTTGTGTGTGTTCAGTGACTGGAGGGTGACCAACGCGCATCCTAGGGATGTTAACCACTGTTTTGGTAATAATAACAATAATACTGATAAATAAAATTATTAAATAAGAAATAACATCCTCTCTAAGTGACTTGGAGTGCCTTGTGCGACTAGCTGACCTTGTATGTCATAAGAAAATGGATGTAGGATGTCTAACATGGGGGGGTCCCAATCAGAGATGACACCATTGCCTTTGACCTGTTGACATCCAGATTTTTGGGATGTGAGTAAAGAGGCTTGGAGCAAGGCAGCTGCAAGTACAGGACTGTGTAAGAAGCTGGGCAGTGAAGACTTGTAGCAGTTTGGTGTGTTTGCTAAATGCCTGCCTTTCATCTGCTGTTGACCTGCATTGGACTCGGAGCTAATCGGGAGATACACAGACAAGCCTTTGGGAAAGCAGGCATGTCTAAGCGGACTTGGTGTGCTTTGATCTGAAAGACTCTCCTGTAAGTGTCAGCCAGCCTTTCAATTCATTGCTGTGGGAGAGAGGTTTTGATGGAGTGAGATGGCACAGTTGGGTTTACTGGATTTTTTAAAACTCCAGTAGTTGGAATCAGAAAACGTAGAGGAAAGGCTTTGTAAGAAGCTGGCTTTGGGAGTGGGAGGACCGGGGAAGCTGACTCTCCAGTCTACGTCAACTATTACAGTAGTTTGGGCAGCGTTATAGTTTTCCTTCTTTTTCCTGACAAAATCTATTAATTAAAAGGCTACATCAGTAAGCACTCATTGAGTTTGACAGACCTGAGATTCAATGCTAATTCACGGAGCTGCTCTGTATGGCGCGCGTGTGAGTGTCTTTAGGGGCTAGGGCAGCAGCGAGTAATCCTCTGTCAGTCCGAGTTCTTGCTCTGCCTGCCCCTAGTATATCTGGGCTGGGGGGAAATGGGAGAGGGGAGGAAGAATTTTAAAAAGATTAGTGAATACCCCAGAAAAAAAAACAACAAACTATATGTTAGCTATGAGAACAGCAGAGCTGAGAAAAGGTGTTTGGCCAACGACCAAATTACTCTTCCCAAAAAATACCCTTCTCCATGGCGAGCTCCAGCAGGACTCCGGGCCATGTCTGAACAGCGTGCGACTGTGCAGCGGTGAGAGCGTTTTTTTCTAAAAATTAGCCCTGGGAAATATCCCAGCTAGAAATCACTGTCTGCCCTGAAGTGTAACCCCTGCAGCAGGTGATTTCTCTTGCAGTTGGGCTTTTCAGACAGTTTCTGTAGCCACATTGTGAGGGGCGAGTGCTGATTTTTCTTTTTCTTTTCTTTTTTCTTCCTTGTGATACTGCTGTTTCCTTTCTTTGCCCTCACAACGTTGATGCGGGCATTCCCCGCTATCCTAATCGCCGGCAGAACTTTTAAACCCTTGCCCAAATGTTTCTTGGTCATTCTGTCCAAACAGTGACATGCAGAGGCGACATAATGTGACGGAGTTGTATGTAACAAGCTTCTGTGGACATATGTAGGTATATATGTGTGTATATGTATTTTACTACCGCTTAAATACATTACTGTTTTTTCCCCCATTCCCTTGCTGGTGCAGCAGCCTACGGCGGGGATTTCGTGGGCTGCTCCCAAGCTCACAGGCAGGCGCGTTGAAGCTTTTTTTTTATATTCCCCTTTCCACGCTCAGCCAGAGTTAACAAGGCCTTTTACAAGGTAGTGGTCGTTTTTCATTTTCCAATGTATAACAACTAAATATTCTTGATGGTATTATCTTGATGACAAATAACCTGTGCCACTCTCGCTTTGCGCTGTGTTACTCTCTTACCCCCGCCCCTTGCACTACACACGTGCACACAAGCCCGCTACGATGTTTTCTGCTGAGGTCCCCACCAGCTCTGAAGCTTTGCTGCTGCCACTGCCTGAGGTCCTTTGGCATATCCATCAGAAAACGACTGGGCAATGACCTAGGAGGGATTTGGTCAAACAGTCCTGGGTGCAAAGCTCAGTTGGAAGTAATGCTGTGTAATCTTAATCTTAATATAATCAATACCAGGGTGTAGGAAGCTGTTGTGGGAACTGTCTGAACCCCCTCCCTATCGCCTTGTAGTTGGCTGCTCTGTACCTTCAAAAAGGTCTGACTTCAGGGGCTGATGTATATTAACTTTTTTCTTTCTTTACTCTTTGTGAGACTTAATTCAAGTTAGCACGTGAATTTCATGGCTTGATGATTTTGCACGAGGGGAGCAGGAAAGGCAAATGTCAGAACAGAATCTTCAGTCCCCGTCAAAAGGATGGGAAAGAAGATAAAGGGGTTTGAGTGCTTCTATTGGAGTAATTTGGAATATTAACAAATTATTACGATGACCAAGTCAGGCCCTCCTGGCTTCAGTATCTGCCTTGTGGCTCCTGAAGAGCCTTGTGCAACCAGGTTAAAATTGGGTCTGAAGTCTGATTCTCTTGGCGTTTTTTTGGTTGGGTTTGGTGAGGGTTTTTTCTTTTTCTTTTATTTATTCCATTTCTTTTTGCTGTCCAGCAGCTATTTGCTCTGGTAGGTCAGCTTATGTGGACAACAAAGCAAGAAATAATTAGCTGCGTATTGCAGCAGCACCTTTTTTTCTTGCAGGGTGATGTTGTGACCCTATATGAGAATAAAAATATTAAACCGCATCCCTTTCTGTCCCTGTTCTCCTCCCCCAGCCCTGCGTTAGCCATTTTAGGAGGAGTTGTGGAGTCCCGACACTCGGAATTGAAGGTACATGCTGCTCCCTGGTGGAGCACCAGGCATTGCAGGCGGGGCCGGGACCACAGCGCTGCTTTGCCTTGCAGCCTTGGGCAGATCGCTGTCTAGAAAGGAGCTGGTCTGGCAGCTTCTGAAGCAAGCGATGCTCATTTCAGGAAGGAAAAATGGGGTTTTGCAGGTGATGAAATGAGGAGTTTTCCTGTCTTTGTTTTTCAGGCAGCCTCTGCCTTGCCTGGGATGGAACATGTGGGAATAGCTCGTGGAGCCGGCTTGGCTTTAGAGGGTAGACGAGTAAGGAAAGTTGGGGACGTGGTGGTGGGGAGAGGTTTCTCCAGCCTTTTTTAGAGATGAGTTGACTCACAGAGGCCGATGTTGTGCATGTGGACAGCCCGAATGCCTGGGACATTAGAGGTTTGCCTGCACACCTAGTGTGCTCCCACAGGCAGCCCTGTGTCTGCAGTGCTGCAGCCTAAGGCAAAGGCAGGGTGCTGGGCGCTGCTGAATATGGGGCTGAATCCCTCTCGCAAGAGACGGAGCAAATCTGAGGTCTGGGCTGTTCCCAAAGAGGAGCAGGAATTGCCCTGAATGTCTTCTGCTCTGCTGAGGAATCTGCTAAATCCCACCATCATTCAGCAGCGTCTGACTCTTGGAGATCTCACTAAATAAACAGTTCTTATGTCTGCTAGAGGTAGGTACCTCTTTGGAGAAGAGCCCTGTTCCCTTCTGATGCACAGGGAGGGGGGAGAGGTTTGAAGCCTGGCTGGTATCGCAAGAGGGCAGAGTTGGCTCATGGCTCCTGAGCTCCTCCAGCTCATGGACCCACCAAGGGGCAGCAGGAGCTGGCCTTGCCCTCGGCGCTGGTGGCAGCCGGAGCTGTCGGCACAAATGTGACTCCATCCCTCTGACTGTGGCCTTCAGCACCAATATTACCTGGGGGGAATGTATAAATAAGACAAGAATATCTCTTGTGACCCTTCTCTAGTTGCTTTGAAAGGTCGACTGTACTCATGCTATACTTGTGGGCGTCTTGCTGTGGCATTGACAAAAACTTCATATTAATACTGATGTTAGAATTGCAAACATAAATTGATTGTTAATTAGCAGCTGAACAGTGGCTCAAGCAGTGCTGGTAATGATGCATGGGGGTGGCTTCCCAAGCAGTGTCTGCTCTAAACTATGCAAATGGCATAAATGCAGATCACGGGTCCTGTTTGCATTTTAAATAGCAGAGGTGTCATTGCTAATGAACACATCTTCCTAGCAGATACTCAGCAGGCTACTAGTACTGGCACATTTTGAGAGTATCTTTTGTGACATTGCCTGGAAGGAGCTGGAATGATCACGGTGGGAGACTGCCTCCTGGTCACCTGTGGGTGGCTGCTCTTGGCACTTTACGGTAGTGCAGAAACGTAGAGTTTGAGGCTTTTAAGCAAAGTTTAGATTTAGAATGATGGAAGGAGACAGTCTTGCATCATGTCTTTCAATTCCAGGGGAAACTAATTACCTGGATTAGTTCAGCCACTGCCTCTGGGAACCTGCCTGGAGGCTGAAGTGTAACGCAGTGTAGGTACTTTTTGGAAGTCGTCCTTGCTGAGGAGAAATGAACTTCTTGTCTCCATCTGAGGTGGTCTGGTTCCCTGCAGGGTATGCTGGGATGGGGGAGACTTGTACTTTCACTTCAGCAGATCAAGAGCAGATCTGCTAATACACGTGAGCGCCCACACATGAGACGTTGAGGTCCCTGAGTCGTGGCCACTTGGATCCTAGGCTGCAGCCAAAGCCAGTGCTAGGTATCTGGACTGCAAACACAGACTACGTGCTGAAGCCAGTTCTTCAGAGAGTAGAAATGATTTGAAATTGAAAATTTGAAATAGCCGGAGGCTGTCATGTCTCTGAGCATGCACAGTGTTGTCTGGCTGAAGAAAACCCACAGGTCACCTCTCCCCGCCTGCGTTGTGGGCTCTCTCAGCCTGTCTGTATGGACGTCTGTCCCTTGGAGCCACATCCCAGGCTGCCGGGCTCCTGAGCACTTCCCAGGAGGGATCTGTGAAGGTAAGAGATACCACACAAGCTGTCTGCTGGTGTCAGCCTCAAGATGAAGGAATCTGTAGACTGTCCCCAGGACAAATGAAATAGCGCTGCTCACTTCTACTGGTTTTTACTTTGCTTATGGAAACTTGTCATGGGGAAAGGGCCGTCCGGCCAGTGGTCCTGGGTCCGTGCAGTGCCGTGGTGGAAGACCGTCCCTGTCTCCCACACCGTGAGACCAATTAAGATCAAAGTTTTAAAAGACAACTGATACACAGCAGAAACATCTTGTCCCTGTGGGAGCTTAGTGACTGAGTCACGCTGCCTGTGCCCCTCTCTAGCTTGGGAGCTTCTCTTCCTCAAGGGCTTTTTTTTTTTTTCTTTTTCTTTTTTCTTCTTTAAACTTGGAGGATTTTTGCAGCTACGTGGCAGAGAAACAACTGGCAGAGCTGGACTGCTGTACTTCAACTCTCCTCCCACCTGCAAGTTACAATCCAAAGATCATTTCCTTGTTGTCAACGGCTTTTCCTGTTAGCTGTTTCAGTCTCTATGCCAAGGAAACACAGGTTTCTCAGTTGTGGATTTGGGAAGTGGACTAGCTTACTGGGAAACAACCAGTGACAACTGGTCAGGCCTAATGGGGCTTGGAGGCTTTCCTTCACTTTTTTTTTTTTCTTCTTTGTTTCTTACAAACTGGAGAATTTTGAACGCAGTGAACTGCCTGGAAGCAGTGTTGTCCTTCTGAAATGTAACTGAACTGTAGTGTACTCACCGAAGAGGTGCTTGCTGGCTTGTGGGAGGGCGTTTGCTTTATGTTGTTCTTGATGTTCTGGATAAGCAGTTATCTGGAGAAAATCTTTAATGTGTGTTTTTGGGGCTGTGTCAAATTAGAAATCCATGGCACAACTCTACTGAACAGTCTGAAATGTAGAAATCAATGTAAGTGTGACCTCCGTGATTTTTTAGGTAAGACCATGTGTAACCCCCACTAGATGGTTATTGATGCCATCATTGATGCCATCAAGTCCAGTAGGGAAGTTATCTGGACTGGGCTACTCCATACTCTGTGAGATTCCTCCTGGGGTGGGGGAATAGGGTGGCGTTTTTGGTCACCTCCACCAATTTCATTTCCTGGAAAGACAAATTGGAGTTGCAAAGCTGAAGGCAGAGCCATCCAAAGCATGCTGGCATCCCCCACGGCCCTCCCCCTGCTGTGAATGGGATTGAAGAGTAGCTCTGCTGTGCCGCTTCATTAGGGTCTGTAGTTAGCTCTGCCGTCTGTCAATCTATGGAGCATCTCTAGTGTGAGTCTGTGCTAATCAGGTGCAACGCTGGTGTTCGTGTTACGGATCCTCCTCTAATGAGGTGATAGTAGGTAGCGCATACCATTAACCTTCCAGGCTGCTCTTAATTACTCAGTTTCTGATCAGGCACAGCTTGTGTATTAGCACATGGTGGCTAAACTCAGTAGAGTTTAGGCTCTCCGCTCTCCAGCAGACTCCTCTCTTCCCTTCCCTTGTTGCCCTGCTCCATGCACAAGCAAAGTAAGACTGAAGCACAGTCTCATCTTGGAAAAGGGGTTGGGGGAAGGAATCTGGGACAAAAATAACTAATAAAGCAAAAGCAAACTGCAAGAACCTCCCAGGTTTTGTGTGTGTTTTGCACTCAGTCATTTTCTATATCTTTCTTCTCAGCCTTTGTATTCTTCCCCAAATCTTTACCTCATCAGACTTAGGAGTTGCTTTGAAATGGGACCTCCCTAATTTACTCCTGCCCTACCCGCTTAATTCAAACACTGCTTTAATCCCCTTCTGACCCTACCTGAGCCCATTTTCACAGGAAAAAAAGTTTGTTTAGCTGTGTTTGCTCTCTGGTTTGTCGACTCGTTCCTTGGGTTTTGTAATCCATAAAGAGGTGGTGTCTGGTCACACACAGAAGCGGTGCTTAGGGCAGGCTGTGCTAGTGCAGGCAGGCAAACGTGTCTCAATAGCTCCTGGAGGAGAGCCAGCTCCTGGCAGCATCAGCCGGGGCCAAGGGTGATGAGGTGTGCTTGTCTGAACAAGCAGACGCTCTCCTCCAGAGCTGATGGGTGCTTATGGTGACGCAGGAGGGACCAGTGGTGGGGCTGCTGGCTGCGGACTCCAAGCTGAAGCAGCATGAGAGGGATCCCAAACCCTGGGCACTGGGGTAGCTCTTCAGGACGCTGTGCAGAAGCGGCAAGACGTGATGCTAACTTCTCCCATCAATCCAACTTCCATTGTAAAGCCTGAAGAGAGATTTCCCAAGGTACCACAGATGAGGTGACCGAGGAGTCCTTTTCCTTCTGTGTCTTCCCGACTGAAGTAGGCACAGTGGGAGGTATTCAGTTAGCAAGGGAGCTAACGTTGCCCTTGTCTTGATGGGAATGTGTAGGGAACATGTATCGGCACACTTGGCTTAACATGACTGAAGAGCCTCGTCTAAGGTGTGGAGTAATGCATCTGAAGATGCTTAAATCTGAACTTGTCCCTGGGCAACGACATTTACTTCAGTGAAGACTCATCTTGTAGTGTATGTTCATTATAGCTGAATTCTGTTTAAGGATGCTTATGCTAGAGCATCCCATAAAATAAAATCAATTACACTTCAACCATCTTATCTCTACTAAGTGTAAAAGGGGGTTTGGTTGTGCCTCTGAGAAGAAAAAGCCATGTAACATATCTCATCTATGTCTAAATATGTTCCTGGTAGACCAAAACCACTTAGAAACAGCTGTAGCAAGAGAAAGATGCTGGGCCTGGATGGGAGCTCGTGCTGTATTGTCTCAAAGATGATATGGGAAGAGCCCTATATTGCCTTAATACAGTGTCCTTCCTGCAAATGCACTTGAACAACAGTCTTGGGAACAGCCCCAAACGTAATACTTGATCAAGTTGTGCTCTTGGTGTGTCAGATTAGCTGCAGTTGCAGTGCTAAAGCAGTCTTGTTTCATAGATTTTTATCTTCTGTACCAGTGGATTTAAAGGGATGAAAAAGATCTGGAGTGCTGGGCCACAGCGTGTGGGAGGAAAGCAGCCTCTGAGTCACTGGTGGTTATTAAATGACAACAGAATTGAAATGCCTCGAAAACCCCAACCGTGCACTCACGTAGGCTGCTAATTGTTGATGATCTGCAAAGGCAAAGCCCTGAACAAACTTCCAAGAGAGCCCTGTTTCCCTAAAGAAAAAGAAGATTAAAATGGCCTTTTCGATGGCGTCTCAGCTGAGCTATGAGAGCGCGTATGACGCAGAAGGCACGGCCTCCCCTCAGGCTGCCGCCTGAGATGGGATGGCATCGCTGCCCCAGGCCCCTGAAAGGCATCTTCCCCCTCCTCTCCTGTGGCACCGAGCGGAGCCTGGTGTGCTGCTGCCTGGATGGTCTGCAGCTCTTGTGGCACCTTGGCAGTGGTTCATGGTACCTCCGTAGATACAAGAACAAGGGTGCAAAGGGTAGTTGTCCCCCTTTTGTTCTGGGGGTAAATGAGTGCCAGGGAGTGATGCTGGAGGGGAGAAGGACTGCTGGATGCAGAGTTGCTCCTTCTAGTGCTGAGACCCCCCTTTTCTTTCCCAAAAGGGTGAGGGTGATATTTCTAAGATACAAAGCTCCAGGCTCAGTTGCCTGATTGAGAGCAGTCTTCTCCATCCTGTGGTTCCCTCATTCACCCAGTCTCTTGCTTGCACGTGAGTTGGTTTTAATTCTCTCCAGGCTGTGCTGGAAAGCTTTCTGGTCAAGGCTGAGGAACATGAGGTTTAGCTGGAATGAGGTATTTCCACCAGATAACAGTTCTCCCTGGAGGATTTTGTTGGAAAAAATTCTCTCCCTGCTCAATTCTCCTACAACCCTGGTGCCATGAGTCCAGGAGGACCTGAGCACTTGCAGCTCTGTGAATCACTCCTGGGCTGGTACTGGTGGTCCCCCAGGGTCCCGATGGAGAGGAGCTGAGTGGTGGAGGTGGCATGCAGGGCACTCCTTCACTGCAGCGTGCTGTCGCCAGACTCCCCCAACAAAAATAGCTACGCATGCCGCAGGTTGAGGCACTGCATAATCCAAGCTTTGCACGATGAGAATGTATGAATTAGGAGCTTACGGCTTCACTTTATAGTCAGAAGAAGAACCAACTTGATCTTCCCTGCTGACAGCCTCGAGAGATCATGACTCTCATATCTGTGGTTTAAGATGACTTTTTGCCCCTAAAACTGGTGCTGACTAATTCTACAAAAAGATACATTGGAGCTTTAGCTCAGTGCCTGGGGAGATGTCGGAGGTATTAGTAGGTTGCTGGTTAAAGCTATGTAAAACTCGCCAGGGCTTAGTTTGAGGTCAGAGGCTTGTCCCCAGACGCAAGACCCGCTCGCTGCATGGAGGGGCTCAGACACAAATATGTACCTGCCCCCCGGCTCCTTCGGGCTCGCAGTAATGCTGGCTCCTTCCTTGCTGTCCTCATCGACTTGTTCATTTGTAAGCAAACGCAATGCTTTCCTAAATTTAGCTGCATAAGTACTGTGGGCGATGCCTCTTCTCCCCCCTTCCTCTGTTTCGAAAGCCATCTTAAAAACTGCACATCGATTTAAATGGCAGCTTGATGGGAATCCGTAGCAAATGACTCTGCAATTAGTAAATCTCTCCTATTGTGACAGCTCTATTATTAAACTGCCATAAATGCTAGGCTATTAATCTGCTGTCTCCTCAATCCCCATGCTTCCCCTTCCTTGCCCATCCTTTTCACAATTTGATTTTTTTTTTTAAAGTTTCAACTGCTTTCCAGCAAGTGTTTCCAGGGAGGGGGTGCGAGCTGGCACACGGAGGGGCAGGATGGCTTTGTGGCACCATCCCTTAGGCGCTGTCGTCTGTAAGACAAGTGAGAGAAAGCCCCGAACGGTCGCCTCTCACTTGCTTTGAAACTTTTGCTGCTTCAAAACTGAAGAATGTGAAACTCCTGATTTGCAAAAGCCAAAGTTTAGCCTGTAAGGAAGCCCCTTTTTGCAGGAAGGCAAAGGGGCAGGGAGGGAAGCTGTGACAGCAAATGGGTGGCAATACTATCTTAGCAGAGAGGAGAACCTGGAAAAGTCGTAGTTGTCCTGATGGCAGGGTGAGCTTAGCAGCTGCCGTTTCCTCCACCCCGTGATACAGGTGTGTATCTCATTTCTAGCCCATAAAATTACTCTGTCACCCCAGGGCTCGGGGACAGACAGTGCTAGAGGCAACGTGGTGGGGTGGGAGCACGCAGGGCTGCAAACAGCAATGAAAGCAGAGCCTCAAACGTTACCCGAGACGGTGCCTTCGTAGCGCGGGTGTGTTGTGTGTCGGCAGCGCGCGCGCTTGCACACACTCGCCCCTCCTGACACAGCAGAGGCAGCCCAGCCGGGGGCAGAGGGAGCGGTAGTGTGCGGAGGAGCGTCTGCTGTGGTGTAGGACTGGGGTGACAGGATGGTTTTAATCTGAGCGTTGAGATTGGCCTGTTGAGGAGGCAGAGCTGGCACCTCTGTCCTGGGTTTTCCACTAGGGAAGGAAATTGTATCCTCCTCCTTGGAGCAGCGCGAGGATGAGCTTATCACTGGGAGGTCTGCGCGAGCTGGCAAGAAAACACTCGGGAAGGTCACTACCAGCCTTAAACCTGTGACATCTTGGCTTACAGCCACTGCTTGGGATGGTGCTGGTCTCAGTGGAGAGGTCTACTGCCCCTGCAGCTCCCTTGGTACCATGGTGCCCTGTAGAGGAAGGCTGATGATGGTGCTGCCGGCTGGCAGCCTTGCAGCAAATCTGCGTGTGTATTTAGAGAACATGCATGTATAGCTGTCCTGTTCTTCTCTGCTTCAGTCAGAAGTGATACTGCCCTGCAACCACCATATTTTCACTTGCTGCTTGGAAGTATCTTGCACGTACTGTCTAGAATAGATCATAGAATCATAGAATACCAGCTTGGAAGGGACCTCAAGGATCATCTGGTCCAACCTTTCATGGTAAAAGCTCAGTCTAGACAAGACAACCCAGCACCCTGTCCATCTGAGTCTTAAAAGTGTCCAGTGATGGGGAATGCACCGCTTCCCTGGGGAGGTTATTCCAATGGCTGATTGTTCTCACCGTGAAAAATTTTCCTCTTGTGTCCAATCAGAATCTCTCCCCAGGAATAACTTGTACCCATCACCCCTTGTCTTTTCCGTGTGACTCGTTGTAAAAAGGGAGTCTCCATCTTCTTTGTAGCCACCCTTTAAATACTGGAACATGCTGATAGGGTCATGCATGTTTCTAAAAGTTTGGAAATTTGGGATTATATGGACTTCTAACAGCTGGAGTATAAAGCAAGCCTCCACCCTGCTCCTTGCCAGAGCCAACAGGAAAATGAGCTATCAACCCAAAATCTGAGACTTAAAAACCGATGCGTGGATTCCTCTAATAGGGAATTGCACCTTATTTTTCAGGCTTTTCCCTCATCCTCAATGACTTAAACATAGCCATGCTGGCGTAAATCAGCTGTGCTAGGTAAACACCTAAGTTCTCTTTGTATCCTGTTGCTACAGAAACTTCCCTGAAGCCTGAGTACCTGCACAGCTGCTTTGCTGCTCTGGGACCATCAGATGCCTCCAAGCTGGGGCATCTGGTTGAGGAGATCTGCTGTGGGCTTGGCCTGTCCTGGCAAGGATTTTTGTCTGCTGATGATTTGGGGTTGCTGAGGTGTTAAAGAAAATGAATAAACTGCATCTACTTAGTGCCAGCTTTAGTCCCTTGTGACGAGACATGGGCTTCTACCGAGCACACTGTCCCTCTGTTAACTGTGGGTATTTAGGAGGCTCTTAAATACAGTATTATACTCCTAATTATGCAGAAATCCTTCAGTCTGGCCTGTTTCATCTGGAATTATGCACAACCGTCAAATCCTGCCAAATACCTTCTTCTTAGAGGGAGGGAGGCTGGTGCACTGGGATTGCCCTCTGCAGAGAGGCGAATCCCGGCCAGGAGGCCAAGCCATCCGGCCCCGGGTGGGACGAGCAGATACAGGGGCTGCTGGCATGGATGTGCCCACCTCCCTCCTCTTACCAGTGGTGAGCAGCTGTGGCCGTGGGCACCCACCTTCCCAGGCCTTCACCCCACGAGGTCCCAGTAAACACTTACATTGTCAGATGCCTCCCAGTTAAGGGCAGTATTTTCGTGTTTGTCCATGGGGTTCCTTCATGGCAGCGCTTCCAGAAGAGTCTGAACGGAGGCTTTTCACCAGAAAAGACGGGAGAGGAGAGAGTGGCTTTGGGGAGAGGACTGATGTGGCAGCTACAGGAATGACTTGTGAAAAGCATTTGCACCCTCCTCCTCCGTCGCCTTTTCCCTCTGGCTAAATCACTTTACACCGGGAATGAGTCATTCTGGGGATAACTGAGGATGCATGATGCTTTGTATATTTAATAGCGTATTTAACATGGCTGCAATTCAGATCACAAACATCCTTTGCGATGGTGAAACTGGTGCCTTAAAAAACCACCCCTGCAGGCCTGAGACAAATGGCTATTTCTAAAGGAATCCAGTTCTTAATTGCCTTGGAAAATCACAGAAAACGTAGGTAATTGTTAACCAGTTATGCCTGGGCCACCATCTGCCCGGCACGCGATGCTCTCCAGGAGTGTGTGGTTACTGCAGGGGTGCCCCTGAAATCTTGCAAAGAAGCTTCAATGCCCCCTTTGTGGTCTGGCCCTTAGGCATTGCTTGTTGGTTCAGAGCACCTGTAAGCTTCACTGCTCGCTCTGATCCTTTTGATCAAGACCTATTTTCTTGTTGTCTTCCCCTCGCCCCCCGATGTATATGCATCAGTTCTCAGCTATATAGAGAGCAACCCCATAATTTTCACTCAAATCTCCATGTCCTGTTAAGCCTTGCACTGCTTCTTAGCAACGAATGAATAGTTGAGTGAAAGGGTTTTATAGTACAATATATTTTAAAGAATAAATATTCTTAAATTACCATTCCGTAAGTAATTGGAGAGAATATTTCTGTTATGAAAAAGTTTTTCTAGGGAGCTCTTTTAAACCTGTAATGCTAGTTCCTGTTCTGCAGTAGGTCCGGTTATTACTGTGTGTCAGGGATGTCAGCTAATACGAAGGTGGGAGATAGCAAAGCTGGGTTTTCAGAGCTCTTCCTGGAGCTCTCAGAAAATAATTTTCTCTCTGCGCTCCTTTCTTTTTTTGCTTTGGAAAAAATGGGGGCAGTCAAACCATCTTTTTGCCAAGTGTACAGCTTCAAAACTTGGTTTTCTTGGCAATAATTCATCCGGTGTTGATTCTGGCCTGGATTCTGTGTGTTCATCTTCGAGGAGTAATAACGTTTGCAACTGTGAGCCTTTCAGTCGTGTTCCCAGTGGCCCTTGCACAGAAATACGCTCTTGGAGTAGGAGGTGCAGCTCTGGTGAGTGAACTTCTGCTGCAATTCCTGTGCCTTTGAGTAGCAGAAACAATGTCCAGGAAAGCACAGGGAAATAAGATATTAAGGGAACAGCTCTGCTTTAACCATTGCTCTAAACTTCGTGGCAAAAATGAATAAATCTCTAACTTTTAATGCCTTACTGCACATGTAACTACTGTGTTTCAGCATGCAAATGGCTGCTGAGGTAGCAGAGTGTGCACTTGCTGCCTCTTCTTATGTGTAATCAAAAGGTACAAATGAGAAGGCGTCTTTCTCATAAACTGGGTCACTGGGTTAATAGAGTTTTGACAATATCCTCTCCTAACCCATGCCGTTAATATCTCAGCATCCATCTAGATTTTAATACTGTCATATGCCCATGATACGCGTGTCTGTCATCTGCTTGCTCTGAAGGTTTTCTCCCTTAGTCAAGGAAATACTCTGCGTGGTACGGATCGCTGCTGAATGCAGTGTGATGCTTTGACTGCCAACAATTCATCTTCATTTGAACACTAAATATTCCATTTCTCTAGCTAGTGAAAGGCTTGGTTTAGGATAGCGGCTTAGTGACTATTACAGACAAGGGTTTAAAAAGGCAAATATTCAGCTGAACTTTACACAAATTCAGTTTTTAAAAACTCGTTGAGCTTTTAATGTTTCTGTGTCCAGTACCCATTCCCTGGACTCTTGTGTCTCCTTCTGCCACGAGTTTGACTGAGACACTCTTGTATGGGTGGTGTTTGCACTGCTTTATTGCTGGGTGTGTTCCCTTTGATAGTGATTCAGCAGAAAATTCTATGTTTTAGGGGGAGAAGGAGCAGGGGAAGCAGTTAATGAGCTGTATTTGCTGTTCTGGCGAGAGAGATGAATCTTGTCTCTAGTTTACAGATTGCTAAAGTTAGGAACTTAAGCCAAGGGGCTGTTCTCTAGGAAAAGGTGTCTTCCTCCGGAAGCCCAGGTGATGCTCTCCTGTTTGTTAGACAGCTCGTGTAGGTGGGGATGGATCCCTTCCCTAGCGCCTTCCTGAAAGGCGCCGCTCTTGCTCTGAACAGCACTGCTGAGTTTTTATGGTATAAAACATAAACTTTGCTTTCCTTCCGATTCAGACGACAAATGCTTCATCTTTCTCCCTATCCCTTTTGTCTCCTGGTGCCCTGTTGCTTTTCTCAGCTACAGTCTGGGTGGGGTGGGTTAGCACGCTGTTACTCCTAATGGTGTGGAATATGAAAAAATGCTTTCCTCATGGATGTGTTACCCTTTTTGGACTGCTAGTCAGGATCTTGCAAGTAGGGGCCAGATACCTAGTTTTCTGAGCAGCATGGGTGCAGATTTCATGTAAAGGAGGACTCAGTCCTCTTTGCCCTGTAGCAGCAAGAGCTGAATGGCCGTGGCCTGACTTTATTAATTTTCAGATGTCTTTGAATGCACTTTTTCTTCCCCTCCCTCCCTCCCTCTTTCTGAGAATTAGGGGTCACACTGCCTTTGCTATTAGGGATTCTCCTCTCTCTCCTTAAGTGTATCTGTCCCAGAGAGATCACACAATCAAGCCAACCCCTTTTTCTCCTGTAATGCAAATCCCATCTACCCCAGGTAGTTAAGATTACCAAGTAACTTTGCTTGCAGCCTGTGAGAGCGATAGTTTGTAGTTGCGTTATGGTTAGCAAAACGAAAGCCATTTCCCTCTGCTTAAACACAAGGCAGTTGTTCTCCCCACCAGCTCCTTTAAAGCTTCTCCCAGCCTATAGCTTAGCAGCCGGGTCCCAGCCACACTGAAGTTTGTGGGATCACGCTCTGGCTTCTGCGGGATAATGATTTTTCTGCCCACGTCCAAATGACACGGGCTACCAGTTACGAAAGGAGAATGGTAAATTCATCTGTGAGCTGCTTTCTCTCCTGCAAGATTTACTTACGTCAGGGATTTTTACAGGGTGATGCTGTGTCTTTCGTGATGGGGATGTGTGGTGGAGGAAATTTATTGTTCCCTTCCTAATAGACGGCTGTAATTTCATTTCGGAACAACCACTGTATGTGTGAGAAAGCGATTCCATTATGCCACCGCACAGCGTTGGGAGCATCTGTGGCAGTGGGGGCATTTGGATTAAAGAGAGTAAAGGCTGCACATCTGCTGCCCTCCACCCCTATTCACGGAACGCAGTGTTAATCCTAAAGAAAAGAGAGCAATTAGCTTGTAAACCCTTCCTGAACCCACTGGAAGATTAGCCATTTTCAATTAAAGCTTTTCAGCTGGAAAGATAATGGGCTAAAATTTCCAGCTTTTAAAAAAATACTATTATTGACCATGTGGTTTTATTTCTGTCAATTTACATTCTTTATAATTAGCTACCCTGGGATAATTAGGACTGCCTTGCGCCATACCCGGTTCCTCACTCTTTCCCCTTCTAATGCAAATGGTGAACTGACTTTGTGGTCCATCTTCTGGCCCGTTGGAACTGGCACGAATCCACTGTTGTTGTTTGGACCCACACTGGGGATGAGCCATAAGCGGTACTTTTATAGGTTACTGTAACTCACAAGTAGAAGGATAAACCTTTACATACCACTACAAGCATGCTGTAACTGTTCCCGGGGAGCCCGGATGGGAGGAGGGAGGCTGATTCCATCTTGCAAGCCTGTAATAACAAGCAATTTGCAGTCCCTCGGGGAGTTCCACACGCTCTAAAACCAAAGTACTTCTTTATATATCACTGGTCCCAGCACTTGGGGGTTACCTGGAGCTGTGTGTGGCTCCGCTTTGTCCCAGCTTGGGAGGTAAAACTTCATAAGCCGAAGCTGGAGCCAAACCGGCAGATGGAAATGCCTCGCCCCAAAACATGCGGCTGATCGACTCTGTCCGAAGGCGTCTGCGTGTTCCAGCACTTCTGAAAGCCGCATCGCTCCTTAGGGCGTCTGGGTAGAGCCGTGAGCCTTCCTGTGGCAGCAAGGGAGTCTGACCTGGTTTCACCCCGCGTCGGAAAGCTGCACGCTGCCGACCGCTGCAGAGCTGTAGTGCCTTTTGGGTCATCTTGGTTTGCTTACTGTGGTCTGCTCCCCCGGCGTTTCCTGCTGGCGTCGCTCGGCGTGGTCTGTGCTGCAGACCCAGCGTGGGCGAGAAGCTGGGGCTGGAGCTGACGCCACTGCGGTGTCCCCCCGCAGCCGGGTATCCCTGTCTGCACCGCACGTGCAGCCTTGCATCCCCTACTACTGCAAAATAACGTGATCAGCTGTGTTTCAGGGGACTTGCGGCTTTGGTCACTATGCGTGACTCTGAAGTGCAGCCGTGCCTGTGCCGCTGGTAGTGGCTGTGCTATATCTAGCCAAAAAAAGTGAAGAAAGACTGATCTTTCAGAAAACTGCTTGGCTGTATAGGCTGAGGTACCTGACATGGAAATTAGCCCCCTGGCCATGGCCAAGGACTTCTGAATGAGGTAAGCTCAATGAGTTATCTGAATGCAAAACCACCCAGAGCTCTGACTTGTGGGTGCAAAGTGGGCTGTGCTTTTTCTGAATCACCAAAATTATTGGTATTGCTCCTCGTTCTTGGCTGTCTCCCATGCAGACCTTGGCCGGGTCCCACCTAGCTTTGCCTTGTCTCTTCTAGAAGAGTTGCACAGCGTAGATACTGCACGGCAGTGCGTAAGAGCAGATGTAAAAGCCATTAGAGCTTTTTTTGTGTAAGGAATACGGCTCGGTGCTCTTGGGATCTCACTAGCCTTATCACGCTACTAACACCGTCTTTTTTGCAGTCAGCGCTTTCCCTGCTATTTCTGTGTTGGAATGCATATGAAAGTATGCCTTGGAAAATATTTTACATCTGAACTAGTTAATACAGCACCTTGGAGAGGAGGTATCTGATGCAACAGAGTACAAATGAAGCCTCGTTAAGCAGGAATTCAGTGATTCTGGTGAATGCCCCAGCAATTAAATTTCATCTTGATTCATATGCAGGTCAGGAGAGTTTGGAAAGAGAACAGAGGAAGCAAAGCACTGTGGCTCTGTACTATGCAAATTAGTGTTAACATGGCATTTCATTTATTGTTAATGCATTGTTACACTGCTACTCATTGAAAAGAAACTGTGTGACAACTGCTAAGACTGATGACCCACTTGCTTATTTTTCCATCTGCGTTGGCAACGTTGCCTCTGAAAAGACCAGTGCCAAGATAAATCTTTTAAGGGGAAGATGGGGAGGTTTTTCTGCCCACAGAGAGAAGTGGAGTTGGATGCTGACTAAATGTTAAGGCCTGTCCTTCAGGCTGCAGTAAGCTGTAGCGTTGCCTCTCCCTCTCCTTTGGGGTGAGATGTGGCATGGCCCAGCATCCCTGCTACTGGAAGGAGCCTTTGTTTGGGCTCAAGTGTCTGGGAGGAAGAGGAACAAGTCTTCAGTTCCTACTATTGCAAAGACTTGAGCCCCTGCGGCATAGTGAGGCGTTCAGGGATGCTGACGTGCTTTGCAGCTCCATCAGTGCTTTCACACCTCTGCTCCCAGGGGCAGCTCCCTGCTGTCGCTTGGGCTGGGTGAGCTGTGGGGCTGCTGTCCTGTTTTTGGAGGGCTGAAGTGCCAGGTCCATGTTTTCTCTCCATATCTAAAAGTCCACAGCAGGGTATGTTTCCTCTCTTCTGTTTTCGATTAACATAGGGTATGTGATGGAGCGTTTTCGTTTGAACTGCCTACCTATAGCGGGGAAAGAGGGTGAGTACTGGCTGGCTGCTAATACAGACTCATTGCTATTTTCATTGGTGGTGATATTAATAAAATATAAAGAAGAAACAGTATTTCTGCTGAAGAGGAGAGACCGTGACCGGGCCCTGCCAGGGCAGCACTGGTGCTGATATCAAGGTGCCAAGTGCAGCTGCCATGTACTCACTGTAAATTGGAGTGGTTTAATCACTGTAAAACTGGGAACCAGTCCCGTCACTGAAGAACTTAGATGCTTATTTTCCCTCCAGTTTTTTAGCTTTAAACAGCTTGCTGTCATTCTGGCGCACTGATCACTAAAAGCTGAGAAGGTGGCGGCTATTAGGCGTTTTGGTTCCCCCAGCTGCATGACGCTGCTCTTGGTTTCTGTTTCTGCATCGTTCCTCCATGCATGCGGAGTTCTTTGCTGAGCTGGTTCAGTGCATGCTCAAGAGGGTTTTACTTGTGTCCCAAGGCCGTTTGATGCGTGCTAGCTACATTGCTGTGAAGGATTTGACGGGGGGCAAAAAAGTAAAGCCAGTTATGAACATCCCCAAGTGAGGGGTGTGTTTTGCCCAGAAAAAGTGCTTGTTCTGTGTAATACAGCTGCAGAGATAGAGATAAATGGGAGAAATAAGCTCCCAGAAATAAGTGATGGACCCACTTTCAGATGCTGTGCATGCAGCTTCCAGAGCTCTGTTCCTTTTGGAGCAGATCATAAACTCCCACCTTGCCCTGGCATGGCGGGCGGTTGCCGGTAGATTAACCTCCTGCTGCATTGCTTATTGCTGTGTCTTGTCAAGCTCATCTCTATTTGGCTTAAAAAAACATTGGAAAGCTGAGATTCACTTTTGTTGGGATGACCTCTGCTAACAAGGTCCCTGAACGAGCTCTTTTGTATCATTAGAGCTGGCTGGGAATAAGGGATTTTGGACTTTGCTGCAGCCTATTTGTCTTCCACTGTTTCTTTCATCATGCTGGAGTCCCCGGCCCTGTAGTGTCCTACTACCGTTACCCAGATCCAGAAATGCAAAGCCTGGGGTAAATCGTGGGATTTCTCCTAATTCAGTGACTAAGAAAAAGATGGCGTAGCATATATACAGAATTAAGGGAAAAAGACATGCTCCATGCTGCTCGGAGGACCAGCTCTTGATGGCCTCAGCTAAGGCAGTGGGGCTGGGGCTGCTCTTTGCATAACCTGAAGTACGACCGAAGGATCTGTAAATGCGATTGCTCCCCAGAGTTCAGAGCACTTTCTTCTTCCCACGCAGACTGAGCATTACAAGCCCTTTTATCAGGGTTTTGGACCCGTTTTCACAACTTCAGATTACTGACTGAGGTATTAGCTAAAAGGGGGCAGTAAGGAGGAGCTGCCTGGAGGAGGCAGGTTAATCACTGAGGTTAAACCCAGACATTCTGGAAAATGCTTTGAAGTGGTGTGAGACCGTGCCTTGGTGGGGCCATGGCTTGCAGGCATGATTCTGATGGTGGTACCTATTATTTATAGCTCTTGACTTCTGTTTGAAATGCCTGTTTTACCCAGTGGTATGATGTCCTCTGGCAGATGGTTGCAGAAAGCACAGACCTGACCCTACCGTTCACTCAGAAAAGCTCCAGTAGCAAGACAGACCATGGGGGAGAGAAAGATGAGAGGTGTGCATGAAGTCACCACTGGGGCCATGGTGATGCATGTTCTTGTGGATCTGAAAGGATGTTGTACCTAAGATTGTTGAAAGAAACCCCTCTGACTACTGAAAATGGCAGCGTGCTCTTCTCATTTGGGTTTTGGGTTAGAATTTTTTAATTCCCAAATCTGTGTAGCTGTTTCTCTTCTGTGACAGAACCTCTCACGTAGTCCAGTCCCTTAAATTTGCTGTTGTTAGTAATGACGCTGGTACGTCCCGTCTCATTTGTTAGCCCAGTGACTTGTCGAGTTTTACTCGTGGGCATATATACTCACATATTTATTCCTCTAGTTCCACAAAGGAGTTTTTGCTAGGAACACACATGGAGAAACCCTGTGTCATGTGACCAAGCGTCAGTGAACATGTATTTGCAAGGTGAACATGCAGACCCTTAAAGTTCAGAGGACCGCTATGCTCTGTCATCTGGCTGAGACCACCAGCCAGGGAGGTTTTTCAACGGAATGAAATGTAGTTCGCTGTTCTTTTTGGTGGAGTATGGTGACCTCTTTCTATATAAAGTTGAGAAAAGATGTTTTCTCTCCTGCTTTTAGCTAGAAATCTTCTAGGTAACTCACTTGGCTTTTAGTCGCTTGCGAAAGGAAAGGGCTGAGCCATTGCAGGTTATAATTTATTGCCAGGGATCTGATGGAAAAGACTGGACTGATTTTGGAGAGAAAGGACCAGTGCTGTCCCAGACACAGACTTACTGACTTGTTTGTAAATTTAGCAAGTGAAAATTCAAGTGCCCGGGCTTGTGTCTACATGGAACAGGGAAGGAAGTGTCCCCTGCTGTTAGGAGGGAGGGAGATCTGCTGAGGTTGGCCAGGGAACATTGGGTCATTAGGAACAGGCCAGAAGTTTCAGTTTTTAAAATCTGGAACTTCCAGTTCCTACGGTTTTGAGCTTTGTTTCTTTCCTGAACTAAAAGCTTATTGCTTTGGTGTGCATTTCAGCCCAGTTGGGGATGCTGGTGTACGGGCGAGATGCGCAATCGGGGAACGCTGAAGCGCCGGTGTCACATGGAGAAGGGGTCGCTGCAGCCCTTCTTTCTTCCCATTAATCACAGCTCTGGGAGGCATCCTGCATTCCCCACCAGCGTCGTCCCTCTCCGCTCCCCCGCGGCGCTGTCGGGCCATGACAGATGCGTATGTCTCTTTCTGACATGGTTAAGCAGAAAAACGTACAGTGACTGTTTTATTGTGCTCTGGTGGCGAAGGGAATGGATGGGCGTCTTGGAAGTACCTCTAGCAGCGCTGTCCGTCTCGGTGCTCTACGTGTGTGTGTGCAGCAAGGGCTCTAATTGCCTACTGGATGGGCCAATTTATCTTGTGGTGTTCATTACCTGTAATAAATTAATGTTTAGGACTGACTAGTGGAATTTGCACTTAAAGGAAAGAATAATCAAGGACTGCTTCCTCTGGCACCATTATTAACCTGTTTAAATAGCCTTTTCTTCAGAGATTTGGGGTTTTTTTAAGTCCATTCTCCCTTTCCCATGAAAATATATCAATAAAATAGTGTGTTGCATTTTGGGTCTGTGTGTGAAAAACAGGGCCTGCCGCAGGCCTCAGACTGGCACGCGGTTGTCTGGAGTTTCTAAATAAGCACAACGACGTAAAATTGGAGCGGTTGAAATGGAGCAAACGTGCAGCCAGTGGACAGCTGGGTAACCAGCTGTGAAGTCCCTTCCACCAGGGGAGTGATGGGCCTTCCACTTGTCCCTCCTCCTCCTCCCTGTCCACTGCAGCAAAAAAATCAATCAAGGAGGGGTGTAGGCTCTCGAAACCTCTTGATTTTGTGCAGAAATGGGTTGGAATTCCCAGTAAAAACTGACTTTCCTGGTATGACATCTGGAAGCACTGGGTTTGTGGTGCCAGAAACAGGCCTTGACAGGGTGGATGAGCAGGAAGAGGGGTCTCCAGCCCCAGGCAGACCCCTGATGTGCAGGCATGTATTTTTAGATGCAAGAAGTAGGATGGGGAGAAGGAGACGGCAACATAAAATCTTAATTTAAGATCTGAATTTAAAAGAAATGGGAAGCATCTGCGTCAGTCTCTTCTGAACCTTCCCTAACCCAAAGCAATTTCTGTTGCTATTAATGTGATTTTTATATGCGGTTAGAACTTTGGTGTTTCTCTGTGCACTGTAAGTACGTGTGGTTGGGCGTTTTTCCTCATCATTTTCCTGTGGCTGACTGTTCATTACGTTCATTCAGCTGTCTTCAGAGAGTCTCCTGAGACTTCCTAATGCGGAGTGATGTAAGATCCTCTCCATGTTCTCCCGGGCTCAGAGCATGTTCAATGCTAAATGGTCCATTTCAGGATCTTGCTGGAGTGTTCCACCATCCTGTGACTTCTGACGAGGACGCTTTTGGATGTGTTTAAATAAGTAATGTTTTAAATCACAAGAACAAATGCTCATCAAGCAGTGGACTAAATCATTGATATTCTGAATAGCCTGTGATCTTCCCTCTGCCGTCCTCCCTGTCTGGTTTGCATAAAAGTGTATTCTGTAAATGTCATCCCAACCAATTTAGGCCATGTAAGGTTTGCAGCTTCACTCCCACCAAGGTTCTGGGAGGATTTGTAAGTTAGCTCTGGGGAAAGATATTTTAAGTTCAAGAGCAGGACAGTATGTGTTGGGTACAAGAAAAAAACCAAGCGCCAGTACACGTGTATGCATGTAAGGGTAGCTACTACTTACAAGAAATGAATTTTACTCAAAGGTCAGCCTGTTCCTGAGAAGAGTAAATACCCGTTTCTCTAGGCTGGTGGTCTCTTGACTGGTATCGCCTCTGTAGTTGTGTGGGAGAGAGCCAAGAGCCTGTGCAGATGGATATTTCCAGTAGGGACCACCCAGAAGCTGTTCTGGCCATGGACTGTCCTCAGCCCGTGCAGTCGTTCTGCTCAGCGTTTTATACTGAAGGGAGGCCCAAGAAAGCGTTCCATACACCCT
Source organism: Stercorarius parasiticus (assembly GCA_013396915.1). Lineage (NCBI taxonomy): Eukaryota > Metazoa > Chordata > Aves > Charadriiformes > Stercorariidae > Stercorarius > Stercorarius parasiticus. Next base: position 79,581 of record VWZL01002623.1, on the reverse strand, counting down.
CTTTACTCCTAGCAGAGTAAATATGTAATAGCAGATCAGTATACGCCAAGAAAGCAGAACTGAGGGTTTGTCTTTTGTTTTGGTTTGGTTTTTTTTCTTCTCTTTTTTTTTTCCTGTGGAAAGACTTTTTTAACATCTTCCCCGGCTCCCCCAGATTAACTTCTTTTTCCAGTAGGCACAGTGTGTGGGTAAACCTCAGACGTTCTTAGGTGAGGCTCATATGTAGTTGATATTGCCAGAGCGTTTTTGGATAGCTGCTAATTCCAAGCGCACAAGCATAAAGTCAATGTCAGGAGGTACAGGAGGACGTACAGACTGTTCATGAAAAATCAAAGCTTTACATACTGTTCCTCGAGTTTGTCACGACATAGTTTAGGTTGATGTCTCATGCTCTTTTATGACACTTACAGATTTTAATGTCATAACGTATCTTTTTGGGATGCCTAATTTTGTTGGTGTGTGTGGTGCACCTTTTTCCTTCCCCATTAGAAACTCAAGCTGTTCCCTTCAACTGGTTTTAATATAATGCTACCTGAAACATGTAGAAAGTGTTGTGTTTATGGGTTTTGGCCAGAAACCATAGAGTAAACATCTTTATTCTCTCCAGGCTCCTGGTGCGCTGGGCTCTTGCCAACCAGCTCAACAAATGTCACAAGCGATTCTGGGTTTGAAATGCCAAAAATGCCTCTTCTTTTTCCACCAGTAGCAGAGGAATGGGACGGCTCCATCCAGTTCTTGTCCACAAAACCAAGCAGCTTCAACTATGTAATAGACCTGCCCTGTCATACCCTTTCTCAGTGCAGCAGGTATGCTGGAAAGAATTTTACGGTGGCGTAAAATAAATGTAAACGTAAACGATTGCTTTTAGTTTTTCTTTAAAACATCCTATTGGAGATGTCCATTTCATGACATCCAAAAAATGGGCTATTCTCAAATTAGCAGCTTCTTCTTGTATTTGTGGTGCAACTGGAGGTGTTTTTTCCTTTAAGATGAGATTTCTCTGTAGCAAAAGCATTAATAGCTCTGTGAAAAGATTTCTAATTACAAATTTTGTCTCAATTACTAATTAAGTCTATTGTCAGACTGAACAACTTCTTAAAAACAAATTATGGACCAAAATATCTCTTTTGTAAGTAGATTTTTCTCTTACTTAGTAATTTTATTGCTTTTGTGTAAGTTGTCTGCGCATGAAACAGCTGAATTGGAACCAAAATAGAGACGTTGCTGCATTTCAATCCAAGCAAGAACTCTGACATTAGGCTGAAACTCCGTTCTCCTTCTCCACGTGGGCCACGCAGAGTGCCCAGGTCTGCAGAATTTCCTGCTGGCCCATCCAGCTGTGTTCAGGCTCTTTTGATTTATCCTGATTTGTTTCCTACGGAAACAAGACTTAACCTTGCTGCCTCCCCACAAGCTTCCTTCTAAATTTGTAACCTCTTGACCGCTTTCAGCCAAATCTAGTAGGAGCCTCAAACACAACCAGACCCTCCTGCAAAAATGTAGATGGCTTTTGTGCCTTTGTGCGTCGGACCATGCTTGTCTTGCTCTCTCTTCACCATTTGTGGGTATAATCTTGCCATTATAGTTGGTACCAGTTCCCAAGGGAACACAGTGACTATAGAGAAGACTGCCTTTTGGATGTAAGCTGTGGGCTGGTTGGTACAAACGGGGTTTGTGAATCACAGCTTGGCTGAAATGGGGCCCTGCGTGGTGCTGCAGGTGGGATGCGAGCCCTGTGTTCACCATTGCTGCCTCCCCTGTCTCCCCCGGGCTGGGACGGTAGCATCACCCCCACGCTCTGCATCTCCAACACAGGTCAGCCTACTTTGTTTTTCATTTTAATAGCAAAGGAAGCAGAGACTGGTTTATTCCAACAATTTCTTTCCAGTCCAGTACTCTTATCTCCACCCACCAGCTGTTTCGGGGGAAGCCATGAAGCATCCTGTCCTGAAGGGCAGGACTCCCCGTGGCCCAGCTGGTGACCAGCATTGCCCCCGAAGCCTGCCCTCACTGCAGTCCATTGCTTGCCCAAATCCTAGCACAGGGCTTGCGCGTGTTTTGCCAGTGCTGTTTCCCCTGCCCTTCCTAAGAAAGGGTTAAGCCGAGTTTTCAGAAAACGCTGTAGGCAGGACATAAGACTGCAGCTTAGTACTCCCTTACGCTGTGTGTGTGTTTGGGAGGCAGTGTAATGCTTTGACAGCAGCTTGACATTGCCTTGAAAGGTGCTGGAGGCTCTGCAAGCACTTGCCAAGAGGGGGTTGGGGAGAGGAAAGTGTGTCAGGCAATACTGCAGTCGCAGCCTCTTCTTGCGCTCAGCCCTGCTGCTGCTGCTGCAACTTGGAGGTTTGCGCGAGGCTCCGCTGCCGGCCAACTTCTGCAGCTGGCTCCCAGCACGGCGAGGAGGGCAGCGGTACCTCCGCCACAGCGCCGNCCCCCTCTGCCTGAAACCCCCATGAAAGCCCCAGAAGGGCTCAGGCAGCAAAGGGCCAGCACATCTCAATGGGATGATGCCCGCTCTCGGCCGGCGGGGCGCGAGGTGGAATACCGCCGGGAATGAAGTGCACGCTCCACATTTGCTGCATCTGCCGGAGAGTCAGGGTTCAGTGGCTGCCTCCCCTTCGACCAGCTGTTCCGTTTAATCACTGCGCTTCCAACTTTTGCTTTGCAATGCCTGATGGCCAGGCGAGCCAAGAGAACTAGCACGGGATTTTTAGGACCAGCTAAAAAAAAAACCTATACCCTTCATTTTCCTGTTTCTACACGGGACTGGCGAGTCACACTTTAAACAGCCATGTAAAGACATTTCTTTCTAAAGGATTGCCACGTTTTTGAGTCCTCGCAAACCGGAGTGTCCAGGACGATTTCTTTTTTATTTTCCTGCCGTGAAGTGAGGAGCAGCGTGTGTGTTGCAGCCCCGCTCGGCTGTGGGAGGCAGCCTGAAAGTGAGCCGGAGCTTGGCTGGAAAGTGATTCCAGTGCAGGCAGGGAGAGAGAAAGCAGCGGCTGTTGCAATTAATTGAATGATTTGATAGATAACAGCAGACATGCTTTGTGGACTGAAAAAGGATTTGCAGGCAGACTTCGGTGAGTGAGCCTGTCCGTATTTTTTTTTCCCCCTCTCTCTTCCAGTAGTTTACTTTTGTTTACTCTGATTTCCTTTAACCACCTTAAATATCATGAACAATTTCATGTGCTACTTTGAAGGGGGTTTTACAAATCCGAACCTTTGCATACAAACTGTGACTTAATTGCTTTGATTTGCAAAATGTGTCTCTGCTTCTCCGGAAAGAATTTCTCCCTGTGACCACAGGAGAGTACCCTCCAGGCTGCCTCCCTCCTTCCCCTTCTCCAGCTGGAAGACTGGCAGACACGGGGGCTGTTCTTAGGGCACCCCAGATATTGCGGAGCCTTTACAGCTGTTTTGCTTTTTTTAAAAAAAAAAAAACCAAATCTAAATGTAACTCTCTTATTTTTCAAGATGAGCACGTGAATGGGCTGGGCATTCAGCAATGGTGCATAGAGGGCTGGGGGGGGAAGACGGGGGTAAGGGAGTCTGCTGAATGTGGGAGGATCACTGCCGTCTCCCCCACCTCCAGTGGAATCTCCTGCTACCTTGTCTGATAAATATGTCAGCTCCTGCTAGAAATCTGCCATTTCAATGAGATGCTAACCCCCGTTTTACAAACCTGGGGTGAGCAATTCGCTATTACCGTGCAGTGTAAGAATCTATTTAATCTCTGCAAAAGAGTGGGTAGGTGAGTGTAGAAGGGCACCTTTACAAAGGGCGCAGTCACCAAATCCTGACCCTGGTCTTTCCAGGATGGACAGGCTCTGGTATTTCTAACTGGGTGCAATATGCAGGTACTTTGTTGCATGCTGTAGCTCTGCTTGTTGCAGCTAAATATACTGCATGGGGCTTGCTCTTCTGCTCTGATGCAAGCATTTCCCTTCTGAAAGCAAAGGCGTTGGAAGTGCAGAGATAATTCATGGTTTCTGAATCATTTTACATTGCCTGAAGTGATGTAGTGGGACTGACTTTGTCCTCTCCTTGGCCTCAAGGTGCCCTAAAGCATGAACCTAACTTCAGAAAATTGTTTTCCCTCCCTAAATCTGAGGGGTAAAATAAACCAGGTGTAAAGCAGCTTAGCCTGTCTATATTGCCTAATCCCATGGATGATGACTAGATGCAACGTCCACTTCCTGTAGCAGTACAGCAAGGAGTGGTTTGAGGGCTGGGACTTATTTTGAAGCTGCCTGAGACATGGTGATGAGTCCTGGTAGGCAGAGGGAGTCTGGGAGCGTGATTTAACAGGGCAGGAATGCAGCCGTTCCATGAAAAGATCAAAAGAGAACTTGGCAGGAACTCCCATCGCTCTTGGGGCTGAGCCAGAAACTGGGCCCCTGTATCAGAGGTGGCTAACACCGACTACTCTGGAGGAGTCTCCTGGATGCCACCAGCTACGGAGCGGGTCATTCGTCCGGTTCCTCAAACACGTCACCAGAGGCATCTGATGCTTCATTCATGCAAGTCCCAGTGATCGCTTTGTTGCTGCACATGGTGATGTTGTCTAGGTGTTGGGTAACCAAATGAGAAATATTCCTGATCTCAGCTCCAAAACTTTCTTGGAGAACATTGAGTCAATGTGTTGCGTAGCTCTGTCGCGTACAGAGTGCAGTCACTGAGCTGGTAAGGAAGCCTGGAAGCTTTCTTCACCCTGGTATCAGACCCTCACAGCTTGTGCTGGTGGTGCTCCTGAGGCCCAAGTACCAGGTGCTGGTTTCTTCCACATCCCACAGATAAGGCCACCCTTTGCACCAGCCACAGAGCAAAGACAGAGGGAGGGGTGGGCAACCATCTCATTTAATGTCTGCCACCCCTTTTCTTCTTAGTTAATTTAGTACATTGAGAAAAGCTTTGAGGGGGACTGATTACAGTAGGTTGGGTTGGCTTTTGCTGAGGCTCAGTGAAGCTCTCTTTTGGTCACTCAGTTGGGTTCTTAACGTGTTTTTTCTCCTCATAACCTGGCTTTTTCATGAGACTTGTCTCCTCATCTGGAAATCATCTGAGATGGAAGCAATACAGTGAATTGCTGTCTTATCACTCATTTTAGCATTTTAAGTCTGCTGGGCAAAAACGGAAACCAGATGAATTGTTTCAGAGAGGCATCCAAATGTTTCAGAAGTGCTGGTCTCACCACCATTAGGTTTCTTTCCTCTCCACTAGCTACTCTCAAAAGTTTTCTGATGGGACGTTTTAATAATACAGAGCTTTTGTCTGTCCTTCGGAATGGAAGGGTCAGAAAATGCAAACTAGCAGTGATATTTTGTGGAAGGTGGGGGAAGTGATTATCTTCTGCTTAGAGAAGCTTGTGTGTGGCTCTGCTGATACCAGTGTGATAGTGTGTTTCCACAAAAGACCTTGCGATCTTGCAATTGCAGGACTTCCCTGAAATGCTTTATGGCCTTTCTGAAGTCCAGGAAGACCCTGTATGTTTTTCTCTAGCAAACTTTATGTGCAGTTAGTCCTTACTGCAGGATCCCTGCAGGAGTGGGCAGAACGACAGAGCTCATTGAATCTCTTCCGTTGCTTCAAGTGACCAGCTGAGAATCCCATTGCAAACCAGGCCGAGTTACAATGGTTACTTCACTGCAGCGCAGGCAACTTTACAAGACTCTTTGTATTTCAGATGTATGAATTTGGGTGACTTCATTATTTTTTTATTTTTAAAAATACATGGTTTGCATAGAAGGCAAGGGGAAAATACAGATGGTAGATGAAGATGTTCAGTGCTTTTCTGTTTGGGTTTGTTGTTTGGTTTTAGGGTGTTTTTTTTTCTTGCTGTTAGAAGCCATGCATTTAGTGTGAGATGGATGCTCTGCAGCCCATGGAGAACAGTGCGAATTTCCTCTGCATTCTTCCTGACCAGTAAGCTGCACCCTTTATTTGCAGGGTGGGAATGGCCAGGAAAAGAGACTTGTTAATAGATCTCTGCCCTTTCCTGTTTGTTGGTTTTCATGGGATCAGCTCCCCTGTTCTGTGCTGTGTTCTCTCTGCAATAGCCCCAGATCTCCTCAGCTTGACAAATAGACAGGGGGAGAAACAGAGGAAAAAAAAAATGTCAAAAAGGGATAGAAAACTAATGTGAGGAGCTAGAATAAGACAGCAGGAAATCTTCATAGATAAATCTCCTAGGAAGAAAGATTTTATCTTTCTTATTGAAGAATTTATCACAATAGTGCTATTTAATATAAATCCTGCTCATCAGGCTGCTTACGTCACTTGTCAGCTTTGCCTCAGTGGCAGCAAAATGAAAGATTAAGAGAAAAAGTAACTGGGTTGTGCATACCAAGACGCACATCTCTGGGTCTGGAGCGGAATCACAGCGATCTTAATTTCCTTGAGACAAAACTGGGCAGAGAGAGTTTGTCTGGGCCATTCCTCTGCCCTAAGCTAGTATCGGTCATACCTGTGGTATTGCCCAATGGCCTTGAGTTTGAATACATCCACGCTGGAAACACCACATCGGCTCAAATTCGCTCACTAGACTTAAGTATTAAGGAAAAACTCTGCATCTGCAATTTTGTTGTCATTGCTTCCTCTCCTAAGGCAGATGACATGTTACTCCTTCCCTCTGTGCATCACTCTTCCGGATGTCTGAACACAGCAATAACCCTTTCTCTCTCCTTCCTCTCTTCTCTTTAACATAGATAACTCATTTCTCTCCCCAGTCTCAGAAGTTGTGGTCTTCTAGATGTCTGACCACGCTGCACTGATTCAATCTGAACGAACCCCAGCTGGACCACATCTTTCTTGAACTGTGGTACCCAAACCTGCATTCAAGCTGAGGCTTTTATTGGTGCTGACTTAAAATGAAAGGATCATCTAATATATCTTGCAGACTATATCCACCTTTACACATACCAAGGTGTTAGCTTTTCTTGCATATGATATGCCACTGTGGAATTACATTCGGTTTGCAACCCACAGTGTCTGAAGAGTCCTTCTGCAACTGTCACTTAGATGGTTTTTCTCCATCCTTTATGCATTTGATTACTGCTGCTCAGGTCTGGTAGCTTGCATGCACCTCTAGTGAGTTGTATATTTGTTTTTTCAAACATGTATGAATCATTCTGGATTCAAAATTTACTTTCCAGCCTACTTCCAGTCCCTCATAGCTGGTAGCTGTCAGTAAACTTAGCAAGAGCAATCTCTCTGCAATCATCAATGTCATTTGATGAAAACCTGGAGTCTTACCAGCCTGGGGATGTGCCCCTACAGAACTTAGTTTAATACATCCGTCCCTTCTGATTGTGAACAACTGATGAATTTTCTCAGTGTGTGGTTTTCCAATCAGTTTTGCCTACACTTCATAATCATCTGTATCCTGCTTCCCAAACATACTTACAAAAATAGCATGTGTAACAGTGTCAGAAGCATTTCTAAAATTGACATATAACAACTTGCATTTTCCATCTACCCAGAAATGTTGCTCTGTCATAGAAAGAAATTGAGTAGGAATGACTTATTTGTGGTAGATCCAGGTTTGTGGTTAGTCCTCCTCGTTTCTTTTAGCAGCTCACACGCAGATGGTCAGTTCCAGGAACTGAAAAAGGTGGTGATGGATTTCTCGTTCTCTCGCCCCACTCTGATATCGCTTCCATTTGTTTTGTTTTGTTTTTTAATGCTGAACATTGGGTTTTGCTCTTCTGCAGTCTTGTGATGTCTTACCCAACCTCCGTGAAGTCTTAAGGATACCTGCTGGTGCCTTCAGGACTTCAGTGGTCGGGTCTTTAAAGTTTTGTTGACTGTGTTAAGTATAAATGAGCTGATCTACACAGTGGAAATGAGTTCTTGCTCTTTTCTAGAGATGACCCATTCCACCAAAATTGCTTTGTATCAGAGAAAAAAGACTAATCTCCTACAACTTTTCATGGCCTGTAGAAATGAACTATCTTTTTATTCAGTTTTTCCCCTCCTGTATAGAGGTTAAAGAGGTTTTCCTCTTGAAAGGTTGTGCTCATGCACATCTCATTAGTTAGTACACAGTCATTGGTAGAAGGATGTTTTTCAATGCAAAGGCCAGGCAGATTTCATAAATATGTCAGTCCGTAGTGTCAGTTGAACAACTGTTATTGAGCAGCACTAACTGTTGGAGTCCAGTTTCCAGCCCAGGCGTTTACCTCCCTGCTTAAGAAAATCTCGTTACTGCCGGAAGAGGTGCACTCTGGCTTTGAGCGACCCATAGTAGGGGGCTGAATTTCATGTGGTGTGTTAAGTCTTGCTTTTGGCTTTATGTCCTGGTTCATTATTCTTTATGATATTTGTTGTGTTTTGTTAATCCACGTAAGCCAAGGCTAACCGCACTGACCAAGTGTTTGTATATGTTAGGGCATGTAGGATTTGATTTATTTTGAAAATGGACTGTTAAGATTGATACTTACATGTGGATGCCAATTTTTATTGCTTGTGATATTATCTACTTAAGGATGGAAATCATACGAAATTGTACACAGAAGGTCAGAAAAAGGTGTTGGGCAACTTGGCGAGAAGGGTGCCTGTGCTTTTGTGTTTAGGCATGTGTTGGGTGTTGCAAATAAAAGAAATATTTAAAGCTCACAAGTACTAATAATCAGAAAGAGGTGTTGGCACAGAACTGGAGGAGAGTAGAGCAAAAATAAATATTTAGCAACGTTCATCAATTGGCAATTGAATGCTACCAGGCATAAGCACATTTAAGGCTCTTTTCAGCTGTCAGTTCAGCTACTGCATATTTTTTTAGCATGTGAGTAATCCCATCAGGGTAGGCATGGTCTTAAGCCTTGATGGGATAGGACCCCCAGGTCATTGTACGGCTGTCTATTCAAGGTGGCAGAATGCTGTTTCAAGACAAGCGTGCTTACGTGGGAGTTAGGAAATTCTGGTTCTGTGACAGTCTGACTGCCAGTCTGCTTCTGATTTTTTTTTTTAAATATTATTATTCCGTTCATAAAAAAAAAAAAAAAAATTACTAAGCTCGATGTTCTCAGCTGCCAAATTTATTAATCTGTGGGTTTACAAATCAGTCTGGTAACTTGAGACGTGCAAAATCACACAGGATGAAGAATTTCTCTCCTTCCTTCCCCAACAATTGCCATCCCTGATTTTTTTTATTTCAATGAAAGTTGTGGGGTTTTTTTTTTTTTTCCTTTGACCGTATGTTTTTGTTCAAGGATCTGATAATTACATGCTTGGAGATGATGGCTTTTCAAAAGCATCTTTCCCAGCAATTTTCAACTGGAGATGTGGATAAAAATATCTCCCCTTTTTTTTTATCAGAAATGTTTTCAGTAATGTGCAATTATGAGCTCTGCCTTCATTCAATTCATCCTGGAAGAATTTGCTTCACAGGGAAATTCATTCCCTAGCTGCTGTAGATGCCAGCATAGTTGGCAGCTGCAGGTTTTTGTGGGGAGGAGGGAAAAAAAGGCCCAGAAATGAAAATTGCTGTGAAGTAAATTGGTCCCAACACCTGGAAACCATGAAAGGATGGACTACCATACTTTTTTGTTAAATCACTGTTAAACTGTTTTGCATGTCAGTCCCAAAATGGCCTTGTAAATTATTTAGTATAGCTGAGAAATGAAGAGATGATCCCACTTTATTGTGCCTCACAGCCGATCCGTTCCCTATTGTGCAAGTTCATGAAATCGTGTTAGAAAGGTGGAAGGAGTTGTGATTTTCTTCCCAGCAGTGCTTTAGCTTCCAACCTCAATGTGTAATTATCACTCACTTGGTATATCCTAATGAAGCTATAGGTTATGAGTTGGCTCAGGTTTGGGGAGAACACTGTTGGCGTTGAGACGAGGAGGGCTGTGGAGCAGTTACAAAAAGAATAAATAGCTTTTGTCCTGGGAGGCAAGAACTTGTGCTGGTAAGAGTAAGATCTGGCTCCCTGCAGCCCTGGTGTATGGATGAAAAGAGGATTTGCTGCATCCTTCTGCTTTGTTGCATCCTCCTCTTTGACGAAGGAGGGAGGTAGGTCTTTGATGCGATGTCTGCTGCTGTTTTGGATGTCATGTGCCAAGTTTTTTGCAACAGTTAGGCAAACTGACTTGCTTGATATCCCAAATAACTCTTCCCTCCTGGCTTCTGCTCTCTCCTCTGAGCCCCGTCGCTGCTCACAGGTCCAGCACTCCCATCCTCTGCCTGTGGGAGCTCTCACCATAGCAAGGGTGGGATAGCGCAGCTCCAGTCAGCTGTTTTTCCCAGCTGAATAGCCGAGCTAAGTCATGGATCTGCTCCTCTATCTTTGAGCAACCATGTGAATGACTGTACAAATGATGAAGGTCTGAGTCAAGCCTCTAACAGGTCCTCGCTGTTGAGCCACCGGCCTTGGTGGAGTTGTCCCAGCAGTAAATCTGTTTCTCCATGAGATCTCAGTGGAGATCCCCTCCTTTCTTGCTGTTGGCACGATGGGCGATCCATACGGGGTCGTTACAGCAGTGGATGGTTCAGCCTGAAATGTGAGGGATGTGGCATGCTCCTGCCCGGCTGATTTATAGAGGATAATTTCTTTGTGGAATGCAGTGCCGTTTGGGTAGGATTAAACTCTTGGCGTAAGATGAATGTACGTGTTTTGTTAAAGGTACCTGTGGAGTTAAAATCAGGGTGAAGTTGGAAGAGCTCTGAGACAAGAGGGCACATCACTCATTGCTTCCTATTTTTGCTCCAAAACCAGGTTTCACCCTGCAGTCCATTGCTCCCTCGCCTGCCCTTGCTGTGTAGCACCTGGATCTTTCCCCTGCCGTTCCCCCCTCCTTGCTGCTGCAGCGGGGCTGCGCGAGGTGACCACTGCCGTCTGGGTGGTGGCAAATGTCACCCAGCTCCAGGCTGGCTCCAGGCAGAGTGCAGATAGCTGCCGTGATTTGTGAGGCTGGGCAAGAGGCGCAAGGCAACAGAGAGAAGTTTGTTATGAATAATAATAACTTAAAAAAAGAATCAACGCAACTCCCCTTCCCCCTTGTGTTTTAATTTACCCCCTACCTTCCCACTGGAGCGAGCTCGGCAGAGGGACCCCGTCACTAGAGAGGGGGGATGAGCGTTCACCTTGCAGGAACTGGAAAACAAAACATTCTGGAGACGTGACGGAGGCGAGGGAGCAGAGCTGCGCTGGCTTTCTCTCCTTTCTAAAAGTCCCTTTATCATTCAGCAGCCGACTCAAGCAGTACCATGAGCTATAATAGGCAATTAGCTCCTAGCTGATTTATGTGACACTGCGTTTTATAAGCAAACAATCGCGTGTGTTTAATCATTAAATGGATCCTGCTGTATCTAACGCTCACGGAGCTGATCTCTTCTCTCTCGTCTCCCAGTGCACACGCTCAGCTCTTGCACCAGTTTAGACCCGTAGCCGTTCGCACTTGTGCAAAACTGGTGGAAATGTATTACTTGGCAGCTGCCTTTGGTTCTGGCGGGCAGTGGCAAGAGGTAAGTACTTGGCAATATCTGCTCTCAGAGACATCCATCTAGAGGTTAGCACGGTGGGCACAGGAGATGCCTGGTGTGGGGGTGTTCTTCCCCCCCCCACTAGCCCCGCAGTCCCTCAGTGTGACGAGGCGCTGGGCAGGCACCTGCACCCTGCCAAGTGCACGCATCCCGTGGTTGCAGCGTTCCCCAGACTTCTTGATGTTTGGAAAGCAGTCCGTTTTAGTATTCGTAGTTAATTTTAGACATACCTGCGCACGCTGCTCTTCCACACATCTATTACACACTTGACAGAACCTGCTGGTTTTAATTTTTATTAGCACAAGTGCCTTGTTGAATTGGAAATTAAGTGGGTATTTGGGAAGCATAATGTGAAGCATTACACTTAATGGTCTGTGTTCCTGAGTGGAGTAAGGCTGTCACATGAGTCTCCTCTCTTCCCGAGACTCTGCGGTCTCTAGCTACACGTGAATTTTTCCCCAGTTCATTGCTGCTGCCTGTCCTCTGTAAGCTGTGAAACTCGCAGCTGCATCTTTTCAGGTGTCCATTGCACCTTTTCAGACGTATGCCCTGGTTCAGATATAAAGACGCTGGGCCACGGGTTGCGGTGCGTGGGGGGGAAGGCAGGTCTGTGGGGTGCGTGTGGAGCTGTGCTGCTGGGGGCTGCCCGACCCAGCCCCGGGGGGGCTTCCTGCGCATCCGCCCCATCTCAGCCGGGTTCAGCTTCAGCCTCTCCCTTGTTCAAAGCTGGAGCAAGTATCTGCCTCAGGCAATGCAAAAATGACTTTTTCCCAGTCCTGGGTAGAGTCTGCCATGAGTCAGTCCCTCTGGCTTCTTGCGGTGCTCAGGAGAGCTCGGGCTCTCACTGAATTGCCAGTGCTGTTTTAACCAGTGTCCCTGTTCCTCAGCCTGTCTGTCTCCTGCAGCTGGCACCCCGCTCCTGGCTAATCCTTTGGCTGGGATGATTTGGGATTTTAAACATTAAAAAAAAACACCCAAAGGAAAAATTAAGCCACAGAACTGTTGAGACTCGAATTCTGCACGGAACCGGATTTCTGTGTGAAAATCCCAAGGCTGTCCCTGTTTGCTCACAGGTGCTCACGAGAGCGAGCGTCTCTTGTGAGCCTTTCATAGGACTGTGGAGCCCGGCTTGCAGCAATTTGTTCTGATTTTCACTAGGAGTTGCCGTGTCTTTTGGGAATTCTTGTGCTGGCTGCAGTTGAGATTGGCTTCTGCACCTGCTTTGCATCACCCATGCAATGTGAAGCAACTGGAAACCAGCGCAACCATCTGCATGAAGGCAGCTACATAAAACAGCTGGAGTGCATTAATAATTTCGCTGCAGCGGGGTCTTATCCATCTTTCGTACTGAACAGCTGTTTGCTTTCATCGCGGTGGTGCTGTGCTGTTCTTTGGACACCGGCCTGTTTGGAGGATGGGATGTCAGCAGAGCCTGCAGCCAGGGCACGTCTTGATGGGAAGCAAGAAGTGGGGCAAAAACGGGAGCAGAGCTTGTTGGAAGCAAGATTTAATGGACAATTCAGGCAAATTCTTAACAGCTGGTTCGATGGGGTCAGACTGCACCAGTTCCAACATCAAATAACTTTTGAGCTTTGAAACTTTCTTATTTCATCTTCTTGTCCTGCTAAATCTGATATTCCCTGGTTCTTTGATTTCTCTCCTCCTCCCCCCCTCCTTTCGTTCTAAGCAAGGCTTGAGCTTAAACTTTCTTTAGTCTTTTAACTATAAGCTTATTCCATCTCTCTCACAGCTCCTGTGAATCCTCCTTGACACAGTCAAGGATAAAAGCAGCCCATCCGCGTACACGGGCCATTGCATAATGGATGGTTTGTGTGTCAGAGTCTAAAATCTACATATGTTTAGATCAGTCATGAAGTGGGAACATCTGTATATATTCACGTATAATGGCTTTTACCACATGAATGAATAATCCAACTCCCACGATTTGGTATTTACTTTTTTTGAAACATTGCTACTTAGCTCAACACTGAGGGGAGAATCACATTTATGGGAATTAAGTCTTAGTAAGGTTTAGAGGAGCTTCGTGGATAAGCTGGAAACAAATCTAAATGGGGTGCCGGAAATCTTTCTTTTAAAGTAGTTAATGCTGTCTGGAACTTCTTCCTTATTTCTTGACTCCCACTGGTTTTTAAGCACTTCGCATTAGAATGCAGTGCAAATCCAGGATAAAACACCTGATTTGCAACCTACTGCATTGAATGTCTTCTCAAATGATGCCATCTTCCAGCAGTACTGGTTGTCTTTGCAGCCCTCCTAAAAAGGGTTCCCAAACCTGGGGCTGGCAAACCTGGCTGTGAGATACCTTGGTGCACTGGCCCATGGGATGATGGAAAAAGCTGGTAAAGATATAGCCGCCCCTGCCTAAAAGAAGGCTGGGGACTTGGCTACACCTGCTCTCTGCTGGGCCAGGCTGGTTTATTCTCCCCCCGCAGTCAGCGAAGCCTCTGAGCCTTGTGCCAGCCCTGCTCCGGCCGTGGCTGGGGCTGAGCACGTGCCCGGCTGTAGGCTACAATAAGCCAGGGCTGTCCTGGTTCACCAGGCTACTCTGATTTTTCATAGCTCCTTTTGAAGCCATAGCCTAGTTGAAATGATAAGATCGCAGTAGCAAACGAGGTCGTGGACAGCTTTGATCTCTCCTTCTCATAGTTTATTTGACTTTTTTATTCTAGCGCTGATGGCATCCTTCAGTTTTTATATAAATCTGTTTTCTCGCTTCACCCCTTGATCCCTGGCTCATGCTTTTATTAAATGTTACTGCATTGAAGTGAATCTCTGCTGTTGCCTGATTTGCCTGTTGGGTTTTTTTGTTTGTTTTGTTGGTTTTGTTTTCTTGTGGTTTGCATGGGTTTTCTTATTACCGTTGGCACTGAGGTTGATACGGGTCCATGGGTGGTGTGAATCAATCTCAGCCACCTCTTGAACCGGCACAGCAAATCTCCCAGATTTGATTCCTCATTTCATTTTCTCAGCCTCTTCCCTGAGCAAGAGCGGGCTTGTAATTGGGGCAGAGAGAAGGCGCTAACCTGGATAAGTGGCGGGATGACCTTCCTTGCGGCAGCCCTGCTGGGTTCCCCTTGCCCACCCTTTGTTCAATCTTGCTGGTGCAGGCGTTGCCCATATCAAACTTGATGTTGCTCCTGGAGATCAGCAGGGAAGCAGGATGTGATTCACTGTAAGAAGGGGTCTGCCCCAACTCCTCATCTAAGGAGTTATATTTTCTAGCAGGTTTCCCTTAAGCTTGGTTTACCACTCTTCATTGCTCTCCGCATTGCATGCTGTAAGTTTAGCACAGGTGATAAAATTTTATCTATGCTTTCGGGAGCACTTAATTTGTGTAAGATTGTGTAAGATGGGCGCTCTTGGAAGTGCTATAGGAGTAAAACAATGTCATGGTATTACAGCTGTAGTGAGTCCCTCTTCAAAAAAGATTACCAGCTAAACATTGGCACAGTGTCTTGTTTCCACCTCGTTGTCCCTCTGTGCTGAATCTAATGGGGTTTCCTCTGCCCTATCTACTGCCTGCTACAAAAGATTTGCTCTTGGCTATTTCCCTGATGAACTGGGAGAAGTTGTCCGGCTGTAGCAAAGCCCAGAAGAAAAAGCTATTGTCTAAACCCACTAATTTACAAACTCAAGGATATCCAATGATAGTTTTTGTTAGTCCCACTTTTATTTCAAAACTCATGCTCTACCTCTTTACTTCCCATCTGTGTATATGATGGGTAGCGGGTATTCCAGTTTTCCTCGGTTTGAACTTGAGCATCTTTTGGCAGAAAAAGGTAGTGCAAAGAACCTGGACGCTTACTGCTTTTTGTCTCTGTTGGAGAAATACTGATGTATCCTCCTGCGTCATGTGAGGGTGGGATCTCAAGCTTTGAACTGGCCAGAATCACAGAAAAGACTTATGGGCAAAAATGATCGTTTCACTGAACTGTGATTTTTCTTTTCAGCCAGCTTCTGCCCAAAAGGCATGTTCACCTATTTTATTTTATTTTTTTTTAGACTGGGTTGTTTTCAGCCCAAATGAGCCATTCACAATCCAGTCTCACCCCCTGCATAATACAGGTCAAGGAGCTTAGCTCAATTACTGTGAATCATGCCCCACATCCCGTGTCTAAGGGGTGCTAAGTGATTTTTAGAAAGATGTCCATCCGTCATGACAAGACATCCAGTAACACAGTGTCCGGGAGGTTGATTCTTCTCACGGGGTGGAAAGAGGGAGGACACAGACACACGTTCGCACATACAGTGTGAATCTCTACAGCTTTCCTTCCCAACTTCTGGCTCTCTACCTCCCCATTGAAGAGCTATGCGCTCTCCTGCTGTGCTCATGCACCAGATCAGATGGCCTTCTCCCCTTCCCTTCAGTACAGAATTCCCTTTGCTTCTGAAGCTCTTCCCCTCCCTGGGAAGTTAACAGCCTCTTGGTTTGATGGTTCTTTTATAAGATCTTGGAGGATGGAAGACAACAGGTACCATTTTTAAAGCAAAGATCATAGGGACCAAAAGGGAGTTTGCAAAAGGCAAAGTAGGTCAAAGAATTTACTATCACTACCACTGCAGCAAACTGATCTCCATTTCAAAAGGCGGAAGTCCTGACTTCTACCTGTTCCGTCGTCCCCGAACTGTTGATGTGTGCTGCATATTCACACCCGGGCTGTGCTCAGTTCTTGGCACTGCCAATGGCACCTGAGTCCTGTCTCCCCATCTCCTCCCTGGACCTCTGTGAGTCCAAGCCCAGTATTAGGTAAGACAGAAAAAAACCCAACGCAAAATATTTTGTAATATGGACATTGATAATTTTTTTTTTGCTTTAACTACTGATATGTCAAAAATAAAAGCTTTTGCCTGCTTGGGTGTACCTTTTGACAAACCTTCCCAACTGGGAGGCAGCTTGGTGCCAAACCCTGTGCAGTGAAAGCAGGCATGATGGTTTTTCTTAAAACAAAGCTTGGGTTTGCTTTTTGACTAACTGCGGGGTTTTTAAACAAGCAGGTAATAGTGACCATTAGGTTTAAGTTGCACCAGTGATTTGCGTGCTAAAGTCTAATAAACTGACAGTATTTAATTTCATTTGATTGAAAAGCCACAATAGAGCTCTCTTTATTTGATTTCACTCCACAGTCACTTAGCGTGGCATTTGTTCCTTGCAAGAAGGAAAGTCCCCGAGGTCTGAATTCCGCAGGCTGCGTTTCTTATCCATCTCTATATTCAAGAAAAAGTTTGGAAGTTTGTGTGGAGTTAATAGGGGGAATTGTGATCCCTTGCCAGCTAGGATTTACTGCTGCCTGCTGCATAGTTTAATAAACCCAGTTGTATCTAGAGAGGCATTCTTCCCTGGGAATGGTGTTAGACTTTGTTGGTCATTTCTCACCATATTGCAATTAGAATCATAGAATCATAGATTGTTCACTTGGATAACTTTCATGAAAGATCAGTCTGAAAATGTGTCTTATTTCTCTGTAATTTTTACTCTTGAAAGGTATTTTCTTCAGATAACACCATCAGTGTATCAGCAGTATTTCATCTCCCTAGCTTATTTTTGGACTCTCCCCAGTACAGTCTACACTGCTTAATAAGAGAAATTGCCAGATTGACTGGAAAATGTAACTTTAATAACATCATTTGAGGCACTAGAACCATTGAGAAATAATAATCTTATTGAGTTGGTTTCTGCACTATTCTTGTCCCTCATGCATGAAACTACCGCACGTAATGTGTGTGTGTCTGCATGGAAATACGACCTGCAAGGGGGTGAGAAACTGTGTAGTTTCCCCTGCCGCCGGGCCCTTCATAAATATAAACTGGTGAAGCTGTCTGAAAATGCCTGGGAGGGTGAGAGGGATTGCGAGAAGGGAAGTCCCTTTCTTTATTTTCATTCTTTAACGCTAGAAATTCAAATCTCGCTGGGGAGTGCTTATGAAAAATGAACTGGAGAGCACTCACTGAGTGAAAAGACCTATGGATGCTTTTAGGGAATGCTTTGGGATAGGTGAAGATGTTTGGGAAAAGCTGTTTATGCTGAAGACCCAGCCTGTGCTATCCTTCAGGAAGCTCTTAATAAGCCTAACTTAAGGGACAAAAGCATATCCTCACCAGAATGGGGAAAGAGTTGTCCCTGATAATTTTAAATTAAAGAAAGGAAAGAAACCACAGGTTACTTCAGAAGAACAACATAAGCTCCTCTGTGAGCAGAAGAGCAAAAGAACCCTTATTGGCAATGGTTTTGCACCCGTTATCCTTTGTTCCCTACCATGCAAAGGAAGATGTGTGGTGAAGCTGGTCTAGAGCTGGTTTGCGCAGCAGCTCTTTGCTTGGCTGAAAGCAATAATTTGTGTCTTTCCTACTCAAAAGGCAATTTTAATGAAAGTTTCAGGGCTATAGTCCTCTTCCAGGCTGCTCTCTCTCCCCCCTAGGTTGACGGATATTGGCCACTGGGTTCCAGCAGTACAAAAGGACAGTAGGTGGATGGATGTGCAGACAGCATGCAAAGTTAATTTTCACAGAAAAACAAGCAAAAAAAATGGAGCTGAGTTTAATAAAAAAATTCTAGTCAATTTTTCAAGTATTTTTTTTCTTCCATCTCTCTGTACAGCTTGAGTGGAAATTAAGACCTGCTTCCAGGTCCTCTATCGCACACTCCCTCAGATGCGCTGATTAGATAAATAAAGTTACTCTGCACTGGCTTCCAAAGCAATAACGGGTGACAGACAATGCATTGTAGCAATGTCTCTGGTATATAAAAGACATGACTGTGATGGCGGGTTGACTGCGCGTTCTTAAATTGTGTCTTTTTCATTTCTTCCCTTTTATGCTCTTTTATGGAATGCCGTGTATTTAAAGAAAACATGAGGAGTACCAGACTTTGGCATTGCAAGACGGGTCCGGCATTCATTCTTATCAGATGGGACTTGGATCAGTCCTTGGGAGGTGTTTAATATCCTGTGAAAGTTGATGTGAGTTAAATCTTTCCAAAGTCTGGCTTCTCTGCAGAGCCAACTTAAATGGGCTTTGTGCACACACAACACAAATGAGATCTTCTACTCGTTTACTAAATGCTGAAACTCTCTTCACGCAAGCAGGAATCTTCCATCTGTGGTATGTATGTGCTCAGGGCTTGCAGGGGGAAAGAAATATACTCTGGTATCCCTTGGAAGCCAACCTGCTTGATAACAGAGGCATTTTCTGGCTCATATCTTGGTCTCATAAAGGCTACTGCTATGCAAATAACTAGCTACATGATTTCTGGTTGAAAATGGTTGCTTGAAACAAATTGTTCCTTTAAAAGTAATTTTGGTTTCTTATTAAAAAGAAAAAAAATAAAAGAACAAAGCACGGAGTTTTTTGTTGAACAATAGGCTATTGTATCTTTTATAGATCTGTTTCCTGTGAATAAAGCAGCAGGTGGTTATGAAATTATACGTGCCTTAGAAGGGTTGGTAGATAAATGAATACAGGCTTTAGAAGAAAAGAAGGGGAGGACGTGGAGGGTGTGGGGAGATGAACTTCATGCTGTCTGCATCAGGGAGAGGAAATTAAGAAGTACAGCTTCCTCTTGGAATAACCTCGAAGTTTGGACAAGTTCTGCCTGGCTCAGATGCCAGGAGCAACGGCTGCACAAATGGGTGGGGGAGATGCCACAAAATCCTCGGACGGCGCAAGAAGCTGCAGTCGGTGGAGCGTGTTCCCAGCCTGGGGAAGGGAGTGCAGCTTCGTTGCAGGGGGGCTGGCGCAGGTACTGGCAGCAAGGTTGAATAACGCTCTTGGGATGTTATTTTTTTCCCCACCAAAAGTAGCTGGGAAAATGGGAGACGGTTCCAGCAAGCGCGGCTATTGTACAGCATGGCCGTCCGCTCTGGCTGGGCTCTCAGAAAATTTGTGATAAGAGAAGTTGAAGAGAAAACATTTCCCTAAGCCCTCGTTTGTCTTCTGTGCAACTCATGAATACGTGCTGTGGAGGGGTTTGTTGCCAGTGGAGGGAAAAACATGAGGCTCTTCTTCACAACAGGCAGCCTCTGCCATTTGTACCACAAATTTTGTTGGTACGTGTGTTGATGAAATTAGGGAGGGGCTGCTCCCAAAATAACTTGGTCCGCTCCAATCTGAGCTCGCTGGTTAAGGGGAATTATTATTTTTTTTTTTAAATCTTGCTGGTGCGAAGGAGGGGAGAAGCATTTCGAAGCCCTGCTTGGGTCTGAGTGGCTGCCATGGGAGGGTGGCGTTGAGGGTGCCCTGTGCTGACAGAGGTGGAGAAGAGATCTGTGATGGGCACTGGGTTTTTCACCCACATACTTCCAAACACCCGACTCCACCTCCTGGAGAAGAGAAAGCCGGAAAACACTGGGCCTTTTAAAGGTTGGGGGGCTTTTTTGGATGCAGCGAGCAAAACAGTCAGTGTCATGACAATGAAATTGTGCTGCAGAATCCCAAAGCAAAAGTGACATTTTTCTTCTTGCTTTTAAGCATTTCACAGGAGCATGGGCTGTCTTGCCTAAGGATTTAGCATGTTTGTTGCTGTATGCTTGGGCCAGTTTTAAGTAGGGCAGGATCATGAACTCAAGCTCAACTTTTGCAGTATTCTAGGGAAAGCAATCTGGAGATTACCGGCAGATGCTTTCATCCGTTTCTTTGGGTTCTATTTATTTATTTTCTTTTCTGATACAGAGCTGGAGCAATGCATTTCTGGAGATGGGAAAAGAACTGAACGTCTGCATTGGGCTTAATGAACTCATGTACAGATTTTCCAAGGGCCTAAGGAGCTTTGGATTTAGTTGAGCAGAAGAACATTCAAGCCACCTGTTGAGGAAGGTGGGATCCTTCATGGAAACAGAGAATCTTGCCTGAAGTGGAGGCATGGGAGGAGCTCTTGGGCTATTGTGGACTCTGTAATTAAGTAGTTTCAGGAAATCATGCAATCTGTTTGTAATGGTATTCAAAATGGGCTGCTTTGTTTTCCTGCCCTAGCCTCTCTAGATCTACTTGTCTCTTGTGTTAAAGGCCAAGTGCTTTGGAGATGGGAGGCCACCGCTGTGCTGCTCTCATGCGGAGCTGACGCAGCCATCTCCGACCTGCTGCGGCGCTGCTAAAATAACCCAGGTTGCCCTTAGAGGGGGATGTGCTGGAGGTTCGGTTGTGTAGGGCCTTGCAGTCAAACCCCAACCCCTTACTGGTGCATAAAATGCCATGGGGTGTGATGCCATGCGGAGTGCCGGCCTGGGGAGGGGTGGGAAGGGTTACGTTTCTGTCCTCTAAGCATGGTACAGCCCCTGGCCAGGCTGTAATGGAGGCTATGTAATTTAGGAGCTAAACACGAATTTGAGGTTCAGAATGGGTGCGCGTGGATGTATCTCTTTTTCCCTCCCCTCCTTCTAGTAACATGACAACTTTTTAAAGGTGATTAGGTGCCGAAAGATACGGATCGATGATTAAAGTCTGTTTTTGAAGTACATGTCTGCATCTTCAGGCACTCAGATGTCTTTAAAATCCCAGTTTGAATCATCACTAGCTGCCTGACCCACCCTCGCATACCCCTAACTGCTCCTTACCTGACTACAGATAAATGCCTCCCCTGACTCGCAGAAATAACTCTCCTCAAAATGGATCAAATCGCACTTAGTTGTAGTCATTTGGGTTCCTGCTTCCAACCTCGTGCTTTTATTCCAGCAAAAAATACCGACTTGCGTTAGTGTGAACAGCTTTTGGTTCTTAACGCTATTTTTAGTATTCATTTCTCTAAACAAGGAGTGCGGTTACCCTATGGCGAAGTAACTGTCTCCAACTGTCTTTTTGCCATTAAACAAATGGGAGGTTTTACCTCTTGGTCTTCCCACAAGATTAATGCACTTTCTCTGCGGGAACTGTCCTAAAGCAATCCAGAAATCTGAACAACTTGCAGACAGCCAGCCTAATTGTCACAGAATCTTATTTAGCCAATGCCGATTTTCATTAAGAGGTGATCTCTGTTAATAACATAGACTAATAACTCTTCTAAATGAAAAAAACCTTCTTTTTTCCCCCCACAGGCAGGGATAATGGACTCTTAAATCAGTGCTCTTTCAGAGGAAGCTTTTTTTTTTTTTACATTTTAACAGAGGTTGGCTTGAGACCTAACTGATGTCAGAAGATCCTATCCTGTTGGGAATTTAGCTAAGAAAAGTTGTGGTGTTACCGAGGCTGGTTTTGCTGCTGGTTGCTACAGAGAGAGAATTTGGCTCAGGACGGTCCCCGCTGGCTCCACGAAAGCTGGGGGCTGATGGGGTGTCTCAGAAAGGCAGCAAGTCAGCCTTGGGGAGGGTTCAACAAATGGGTCAAACCATTCAGGGAGCCCAAGGATCCCTAATTTAGGGAAGCTGTGGATCTCCTAGGAGTTAAGATTGATTTAAGTATATGCAGCTGACCCCTACAAATCAGCCAGCTGGCTGCTAGAGGATTAAGGGACAAGGCATCTTGGTTAGAGGAGAGGCTCCTGTTGCTGTCCTCAATGAGAAGGCAAGGGCAGGGAGGTAAATTCAACCTTACTATTAGACCTAAGAGAATCCACATCAGAGACAGCCATGAGAGATCAGGAAAACAAGTTCTGCTGCTTGTGGAGCAACTTGTCTTTTCTATCCATGCCCCAGTTCTTAATCTTAAACTGAGAAAAACAACAAAACCCAACCCAAAGACACAGATTGGGTTGGTGGCTAGCAGAAGGGCAGACCGTGGGGCTCAGCAGACAGGGGGCACCTTGCGCAGATCCACTTCTCCCCATGCCCCCGTTAACGGGGTTTTTTCCCTTCCTGTTTGGATTGCAGTTATTAACAACTGTTGTTCCCCTCTCCTTTCTTATCTTCTTCCCTAAAGTAGGGGGTAGAAGTAAATAATCCCCAAAACATTGAGTGGTGAAAAAAGCAGGGAGAAATGGTGGCAGAGCAAGCGACAGGACGTTTTTATGGCCCTGTGGCCATCGCTGGAGCTGAGGTGCTGAATGGCATGTTATGAAGCGAGCAGCAGAGCTCCAGCTATACAACCCCATGCCGATTAATCGCTGAGACACTAATCCCTGGGCAGCCCTTGCTCTCCCTGCTGGCACCGGCACCCCCCTGGTACCTCCCAGTATCATCTGGGGAGGGAGAGGAGCCTGGTTTCCCAGGCAATACATTCAGTGGTGAGATGCTAAGCTAGGGAATTGTAAAAAAAAGCGGGAAAAAAACCCTGAGTAAAGCAAGAGCAGACAATGCAACGGTTCGGATGTCCCCGCACCTTTCTATTTTTATTTAATTTTTTTTTCTACTCTGTCTTGTGGTTTCCTCCCAAGGGTGAGCCGCCTGCTCCGTCCGCCCTGGAGGCAGCCTTGGTCCGATCTGGGCCACCTCTTTAGCAGTCACGGCGTTCCTGTGCCGGGCTCTTGCATGGCTGCGCGGTTTTGCAGGGCGGTGGCTGCTCCTCGCTGCACTGCCCCAAATCCCGGCCACGGTTTCCCCTGTGCGGGAAGCAGAAGAAGACTGAATCTGCCAGTTTTCTTCTATTTGGGTGCAGGTTCCTGGAAAATACCTGTATTTTGCTGACCTCTCCCCCCGCCTCATCCTCCCCGGGAAAACTTTCTGTGCTGCCTTGCAAAACGATGGTGCCTTCAAAAGGGGTCTTTAACTCCTGGGTTGTCCTGCCTGGAAACCTGGATGCTACTGGCACAATCTCAATTAAACAACAATTAATGGTGTAGCAGCAGGGTGGGATATTGGAGTTTACCCTGACCTTCCCTTCTTCCTGCCCTGGTACTTCAGCTAAAGCAAGGAGATATTTTTCCTGCACCTTCATCTGTCCAGTTTGTTTTTGAGGGAATGAGATGGGATTATCTCTTCTTTTTTGTATGAGATGTATGCTACTGTAAGACACTGTTGCTGCAGGGGAGAAGACCTCAGGGCCACGTGTGTAGGGACAGAGACTCAGGAGCTCTTCTCTCCGTGGTGTTAGTAAGACATTGAAATGGCAAAAACTATTGTCAAAGAGCTTACAGGAACTTTTTTATATTGTCGCAGATTCACATGGGATCAACGTATGGGAAGTGTTGCACTCTCAGTTTTGTTGAGGCTCTTGTGTACTTGGTGAGCTTTTCTGAAAGATCTAGAGCCAGCATTAACACCGCTGCTTGAAAATCACCAATTACGTAATTTTTTTCTTTGGAAAAATTTTGGCCCTCTTGGTGCGAGAGAAAAAGCTTGAAAAGTACACCTGTAATGGCTCCAGCACTGATTGCTTGCATAAAGAACCTGCACGGGCTTAAGAAAAAAGAAGAGTTATTTTCCCAATTTTAGGTAGTCAAGAGGTTCATGAATTTTCAGTGCTTGGGTTAGTGCTGCGGTTTGGGCCGACTGAGCAATCAGGCTGGTTACCAGCCTGACCTCCGCCTCGGTGCGGTGCTAGGCAGGAGAATGACTAAGAGCACAAAGAGAAGGAATTTATTTTTTAAAAAAACAAAGTACACCCTCCTCCTC
>VWZL01002623.1:41069-55592 GCA_013396915.1 Stercorarius parasiticus | reverse complement strand
AAAAAAAAAAAAAAAAGCTCAGAAAAAAGTGACTCAATTAATAGCGGCTTGAGTGGCAGAGCAGGAAATCGGCTGAAAATGAACAAAGAGCCACGCGGCAGGGATGCTAATGCAAGCAAATGCCAATTCACACTTCGGCAGGCGGCGCGTGGCAGCTTCCTTTTCTGTTCAAACATTTTAGCCAGATAATGAGCGAAAAACCCAAACATTTTTCACATAATCAACTGAGTTTGGAAGGGAGAAGCAACAGAGGAAGGGGAGCCGCGATGCTAATTATTTGCCAGCTGATACGGCTGTCAGCGAAGCAGCACGGGACTGTGCGGGGGGGTGCGTTGCTAATTGCCAGCCGTGGCTGTGGCTCGGGTCGCTGCTCTTGGCCACTTGGCTGGTGGTGGAAGCTGTTGTTGATGCACGGGCAACCCGGTTGCTTGCTGAAATAGTAGCCAAGGCACGTTTGCCAACAGCTATTGGAGTAGGGAGGGGAACCGTTAGCAAACTGGGGTTTCATATCAGTATTGATTGGGGATGCGAAGGGCGCTGGTGGATGTCTGGTCCAGGGTGGTGTGTTTATGTGAAGCAGATGGTCGACTGCTTTAGTTTGCCAACCGATTATGGAGCTGGCTTTGAACCATCTTGCGTGGTTTCCTGGGAATGCAGGGATCCCATCGGCAGCAGAACGTTGCTGCCTTGAGCATGTTACCTGGGGTCAGAGCTGGCAGCCACGTGGCTCTCACGTGGAAGGCAGCTGTGTGCTGGGGTGGTCCTCACCATCCACAGTGTCCTGTGTGACCGAAGGCACGCTGATGCTCCAGTGGCATTGAAAGGCTCCAGCCCTGGATGTCCCAGGGTGTTTTGCAGGTGCCTTTTGCAGAATTACCTCCAGTGCTGAAAGAGCAACCTCATGCTGGGTATCCTGAGCTGCTGTTTTGGGATTCCTCCTCCAACGTGCTGCTGCATTTGGGAAAGAAATAAAAGGAGATTGTAGCTGCTGGGCTGGGCGGTGTGGGCAGGGAGTAGTTGGATCGGCATTGTCCTGGTGGAAACTCCACCTTGCTTTGTATTCCCAAACTGTCCCCATTTTCTGACTCTGCAATTCTGCAAGGCATGGGGTGACAGAGAGAGGGTAAGGCAGGATATTAGGAAAAACCTTCCGGAGAGGCAAGTTAAGATGAACATGGCCAACAGTGTCAGAGATTGAAAGCTCTGAATCCTTATTGCTGTCAAACAGCTACTGAAGAAGAGATGGTGTATGGCTTTGGATTAGGTTTTGGTTGTTTTTGGTTTTGTTGTTTGTTGCTTTTTTTTTTCTTTAATTGGATGCTGGAGCTAAACTGTCCCAAGTAAATTAAAGTGCTTTCCAGAGTCGTTAAACCCAGATTAACCTTGACCCTGGTCTCCCCATCACCCAAAGAACCGTTGCTATTAAAAACGCAAATTTCGTTTTCAAGCCTTCTGCTCTTAGAACTGATGCCAGGGTGTACCAGCACCTACCTGAAATCAATGTCTTGCCGTGGTGCTTGCTGTAATTCTGTAGCCAAACGCTGCTGCTTTCACTGTCAGCTTTGAGTAACGCTGCAAGGTCTCCATGGTCAGGATAGTGCTGTTTTATCCTACCTGTTCTTCCCCTTATTTTTTGAAAGGCAGAGCTTCATTCCCCTGTTTCACAGAGGGCCTGGATGCTTGGGTATGAAGGTTCAATGTGTTTTGGCAGCAATGGCTTGGCGTAGCTCGGTGGTGGTCTAGTGCCGAGTGCTAGTTCTTGCTTCATTAGAAACCTTCAGTTTAGTGGTGATGGAAAAGCATTCAAAGTGATGCAGGAGAAGAGTCCAGGGTCTGGATATCTACATTGTCCCTTTATGGGCTGCAAAATTTGGTCTGAAAAACTAAATCGTGTTTATTTTCCAGCTGAAACTTTTTAGGCTTGAAAGCGCAGATTTGAGTCAGCCAAAAGTTTTCACTGAGTGTTGTCACCTTGTGAAGTTACTTCAGCTTGGCACAAGAAGAATTAAAGCTAGATTAGGAAAAAAATTGGCCTTTTTGGAAATTACTTTATTGAAACCTTACGTCATTTTATGTTTGAAAAAACGCTCAAGCCCTTGAGCAAAATTCCCTTCCTAGAGGTTAAGTGTAACCCGCGTGATTCAGTTTACACCATCATTTTGCTCTTTGTGGGCAAAGCGGGCTGCCAGCAAACTGAACAGTGGTTTTGATTTCTCTGTGTACAGACCACTGTCTAGAACGGGGCTGAACAAAAGTGGTTGTTCCCTTCGTACACAGCAGGACAAGAACTCTGTAACTTAAATAAATGCTACTGAAAGACTGCGGACGGGAATAAATGGATAAGGTTTTCAATAACTCCTATTTAAACTACCATGTACAACTTCTAAACCTTCATAGCTATTGAAAAATTGGGAAGAGCAATCCAGGAATGTGGTCTGAGAACGGGAGTTATTTGATACTACGTGGTTACTGGAAAATACTGATTGAGAAAGCTCCGGCTTTTTAGGAAATGCCATGAAAATAGACATTTTAGATAGATGGCAATGAAATCTGTAGAAGCATGTTCCCTCTGTGCAAATAACCTTTATGCTACATAGGAGTCTTCCAATAGGAGGATACAGAGATATTTAAATACTTTAAATTTAAATTTAAACTTAGGCTGGATGGTGCATTTACAGTGCATAATACTATTTTCTCTTTCTGACTTTTCTTTCTGCCTTTTTTTTTTTTTTTTTAAATCACTTAAGAGAAGGTGCTCTCTATATTGTACGGAGGCTGGAACAGCAGCAGGAAAATGTGACTTTGAAATAATGGGATCTATAAGAATAGGCAATTTCATTCAAGTATAGTGATTTAGTGCCCTGTTAGTGTCCTGATCTATAACTCCATTTCCAAAGACTGTAAGTTTCTTCACAAGCATAATGACAGGCTTAAAACTTGTGAGACTAATGCCACAGCTTTCTCTGTCCTCAGCTGTTCCACATAATTACAGGAGTGTGGGAATTTTGTTCTCTTCTAACGGATTAGCTCCAAGAGGAATAAATCAGATAATGTTATTGCCTTCTTGTTTCTTTCCCTCCCTCTCTAAAAAGCAAGATAGCCTGCACGGCGCAGTACAAAGCCAGGGCTGGTAATGTTTTTTCTTGCCTACGGTCTGTGAGATGGATGTGATCCCAGTTACGGTGTCACCAGGACAGACGTTTTGTAGTGCTCTGGTTCTGCTGTTTGTTGCTTTTGGTGCTAATTTCAGTTTCTGCGTTCTCTCTGCTCACAGACGATGGCCCTTACTCGAAGGGGAGCAAGGACTCCGGTGGGATGGACGCAGCCCTGGTCTCCAGGAGGCAAAGCATCCCAGGTAAAGGAGGGGATCAGCTTCTGATCCAAAACATCAGGGCATCCATTACATTTTACCTGGCTACCCCTAAAATGGGTAAAACCCTCCAAAAAGCCCATTTTGGTGCATCTATGAGCAAGGCTTTTGCTGGAGGGCAGAAATGGATGGTAGTAACCAGTCTCAGTGAGTGGTATGTTACCGGTGCAGTCACAGTCGGGTGATGGAGGTGTTGATGGTGGTTACAGTGATCTGGGAAAGGAGTGGTTCCTGCACTGGGCTGACACCCACAAAGAGGAAAACAGCAGAAAAGAAGAGAGGGAAGAAGCACTGCCACATCTCAGCTCTCCAGGTGGGGAGGGAGACCGGCAGTGTCTGGCAAGCTTCATATTTCCCGTGTGTGACTAAGTGTGTTTTGATATTTATTCAGTCACAGCAGACTTCTGTGTGAGAGAAACCTTCCTGTGCAGAAACACCCCTGGGGGCTGAAGAGGGAGTGGAGAAATGGCAGTACGTTTGCCGCTGGTGGTGCTGGGCTTTGTCTACCAGCAGCACACCAGCAGCTTTGGATGGGCTGCTCCGCACAACTCAGCTCCTTCCTAATAAGGGTCCAGGGCTTCATTTTCACCTCTGACCATTAATGACCCAGTCACAGGTTTGGTTTGGTGTGCTGTAAGGGATGGGGAGGAAACGGACCCCTTTTGCCATTCATCATTCGGCAGTTTTTCTAAGGGATATCTTCTGCATCCACTGGGGCTTCTGCAACACATTGCCACTGTTCCGCAGCCCTGATGGAGAGAGGCTGAGTCCCCGTTCACAAGATCCAGTCTGTCCAACGACCCCAGCTCGAGGCATCTTAATGGGGAGGGCATAATTCAGGTGTGCTCTTCCTGCCCTGGGATGCTTTGAGCAGCGAAATCCAAGCATGTATGCCAATAGAAGAAATCCAAGACTACTCTCATATGGCACTTAAATACCATGTCTTGAAGGACCAAATTGTGCTTGACGAACTCACTTTCACATCTGTGTGAGTCTGTCGTAGTGGCAGTAGATTTATAGCGGTGTTGGTCAAAATCCTTTATTGCTTACCTTGATAGATTGATCTCAGGGACTTGCCTTTTTTCGGAGCAGTGATTTCTCCTTGAACCCATAACAATGGGTAATTGCACTCTGGGAGTTCTCATTTTAAACACTTCTCAAGGATCAAAATTAAACCCCACTGAGGAGCTAACAATCCCCCCTTGCGGCACCATCTGTGTGTATCAGTCATGTCTGTAGTTGAGAGGAAATTTGCAGGATAGTGCCGGATGGTGTTCCTTCCAGCGTGGCGGGGAGCCCCCACAAAGTTTCTGGTAGCCCCTGGGATCCTGGGTTGGTGAATTGAAAACTAAGCTACTGTTGTTGGCAAGGGATCGAAACTGAGTTTGAAGAGCAGAAGCCTTATGGACCTGACATTTTACAAGGAGCTGCCAGCGCCACGTTAAATAGGTGCCCAGCAGTGCCTGAACGCCTTCCAGACCGTCGCGAGATTGCAAAGAGGTTCTCCGCTCACGTTAATCAAGTGTGTGGATTATTCTTGGAAGTGCTTTACAAAACAGGTGCTGCATGGCAGGACTCGGAAGGGAGGCGCAACTTCTGGTGTCATGGTGGCATTGCACAAGGAGCAAAGTGCTAGTAGTGATGAGGCAGCAGAGCGCCAAACGACACCGTGTTTTCTCCCAGTGAAAGAGGGTGGAGGGGGGAAGCCCTGCGCCAGCATGGACCTTCTCTGTCAGTATGTTGTTTAAGAGACCCTGCCTTGCTCTGGAAATCATAGTGTGCAAGAAGTTTCAAATGTTCCCTCTCCAAATAGAGCATGTCATTTGAGCCTGATGGGGCTTGCTGTGCAAATAACATCCTGGGCCATTTGCAGGGTGGGTTTGAGTCCGCAGCTGTGGGTCTGCTGTTTGCCACGTGCTGCCGGTGCCCATCACCACCTTCCCCTGCATGGTCTTGGAGAAAGGTGCCCTGTGTGAGGGAGATTGTTTTCCTCCTGTAAAATTGTGGGAGGTTTCAGACCCCCAGAGATAGTGGAGGTGGATGGATCACATTGTAGACAAATTCTGCAAAAGCTTCTTAGAGGAGGCTCTGGCAAGGCATGAAAGTCATCTGACTTGCCCCTGGGCTAGTCCTCCTCTGAGCAAAGAGTGCGAGTGCCGTCATGTGGATTAATGCGGAGCTGCCTTTTGCCAAGTCCACAGAGCTCTTGGTCTTTCCTCGGGCTGGTGCTGGCTCTCCTCCTAACTTACTCCCCTCCTCCATGTCAAATCCAGAAGCTGGAATAGTTTAGGGACTCTGTTTTTGTAAAACCCAGATGTGAGCTGTACTAGGCTCAAAAGTGGCATCAGGTCGGGCTTATATACAGGTGCTGGACAAACAAGAGTGTCATCTTGGACTAAAGGAAAGTAAAATGTGGGCTGCCTGCAGCAAACAGAGAAGCGGTACTGGTGCAGCAGGCGTGGGGCGTGCATCCCCTACACCTGACCCTGCCATACAGATTACGGCTGACAATGCATGTGGAACCAGTTATGTTGTACGAGTGACTCGCGTCTTCAGTTCCAGCTGTGAACGATGTGGGTAATCCGGAAGAAGTTTGACTTTGACTAGGTGCAGACGGGTGGGGAAACTGCTGTGAATGAATGAAGGTCATGCTTCCCCCTCCTTCCCCCGATGATGGCAGGATCCCACCCTTCTCCACATTAGGTTGTTTATCTCCCAACTGTATTGATGTCTCATGATATTTTTTTAATCACAGTATTTTAAGATCCACCCTGTTCTGTCCATCCAGGCAGCTACTGCAGGTCCACAGCATCCTCCTACCTGGTAACTGTGACTGCCTGACATGAGCCCTCCTAACACCCTCCCCACTCTATATCAAACATAGTTCCTGAGGGAGTCTCCCTGGACCATTGCTGAGATCCCATCACCCTGGTTTTGAGTCCTTCCACTGTCTCCAGCATCAGCACCTTGAAACACAAGGTTTTTATCCTCTCCCAAGCCCTCACTCCTCTGCCTTGTCCTGCTTGGTCCTACCTGCCAGACCTGCATGCGAATGCTTTCCCTTCACCAGGACACGCTTCTGTTTCACAACTTAATTTTAAATAGACTGAAGCTTTCTCTTCTTGCAAATGGTACAAATCATCCCAGGTCTGCTCTCCTGCCACCTGTAGGAAAAGGATGTCCTTGGGATTGGGAGGAACGTGCCTTCCACTGCGATGTTTATCTTTATTCCTGATCTTTCAGAGGAGTTCAGAGGGGTCACCATCGTGGAGCTGATCAAGAAGGAAGGAAGCACCCTTGGGTTAACCATTTCAGGTGGCACGGACAAAGATGGAAAGCCAAGGGTCTCCAATCTGAGGCCGGGAGGACTGGCTGCAAGGTGAGAAGTGGAAATGGGGCGCAGAGAGCACAGTAAAACTAGAGAGAATAGCTGCATGTTCATGTTCTAGCTACTGAATGAATACGGTTATAATTAAAATAGTTGGCACCCGACTCCCTTTTTTCAAGTGCCCCAGAATGCAAAGTTGTTGCTTCAGTAAGTGGAACGTCTTCTATTTTGAGTTATTTCCCATGCTCTGTGTAATTATGCTCTGAAATTTTGTGTAGGGATATTTGGGATTCTGTGAAATTAGGCAGCCTTGTCAGGAGAGCTGCATGGTACAATACATCTTGATCAAGCTAAGTGGTTTAATATTGTATCTGTTCTGAATACTGAGTGCGTTAGTAACGTTATTGGCTCAGAAAAGGAATGGGAGAAGAAAGGCTCCAAGAAGCAGAGAAAGGGAAGGAGTAATTGAACAATTTTGCAGAAAACAGGCAAAAGGAAAGATGTTTTCTTTTTCCGTGCTGGATTTTTTTTTTTTTTCCCAGACAGCTCTTGGTGTGCTTCTCTTTGACTGATTGCTCTGCACGAATGGGAACTGAGCAACAAAAAGAGAGGTTGTGAACACGTATACTGCGATTGTTGCTGTATGTACCGATCTGAACACTTGCCACTGGGAAAGACAGATGGCTTCGATTTTAGCACACCCTTCTGATAGCAGGCACATGCAATCAGGCAGCTAAGATCAGCCCGACGCTGGTGGCTTGTTCAGAAAGTCCCCCAGTTACCAAAGGTTCATCAGACACGTCCAGGCTGTGCGTAACAGATTTTGTGCTACCACAGGGTTTTTTTTATTATTGTCATTATTATTTACTTGCAGAAGCGACCAGCTGAACGTCGGGGATTACATCAAGTCGGTGAATGGCATTAACCTGACCAAGCTGCGGCACGACGAGATCATAAGCCTGCTGAAAAACGTGGGCGAAAGGGTAGTGCTGGAAGTAGAGTACGAACTCCCGCCAGCCGGTGGGTGCCTCTCTGATAACGCTATTCTCTTTTCTTGGCTGCTTTATGTCCTGGGGTACAGATGGGCTTGCTCGTGCATTAGCCGTCGTGGCCAAGGCAGTATCTAGGGGCATTTTGACGTTCCGCCTTCATCTGCTTGCAGCGCCGCGGTGGATGCTGCAGAGCTGTGTGCAGTCGGAGCAGAGTGCTTTTTCCGGCACAGTGGGTGCCTGTTCATGCACACCGCTGGGAGATGGCTGATTAGGTCTGTCTTGCCTTGGAGTGACTCGGTAGCACAGGCCAATCTGCCTCCTGATGCTGCTGCGGCTTGTTTTGCTTTTTCCCTTTTGGAGCGCGGCTATGGGAGGTTTTATTCAGTCTTAAGCATGTGTTGCCGGATCCTCTTTTCTGAATTGTGTCAAGTGCTGTTATTCCTCAAGATGCTTTGAAACGTTACGTGTTTTCAGAAGGGAAGCTGAAGCAATCTGCTTTCCGGCTAAGGAGCCCCGGCAGAAGCTGGCAAGCCCAACTGGCACTAACAGGGCTTGTGTCCCGACATGGAAGACTCTGTGCTCTTGCCCTCGTTTGTTTGTTCTGATTAAAACAAATTCCTCGATAGGAATTTGTTTCTCAACTTTCTCATCACAGGCTTTCCATTGTGAAAATGATCTCCCCAGTTATTACTCATTCGGTTACCCAGATCAATCCGAGGATGATTGGGCAGGGGAAATAGAACAGCTAAAAATAAGATGATGGGAAAAACAAAGCTAATGAAATTTAAACATTTTGCCCCAGATAGGAAGCTATCTTACACTTCATAGCTTTGCTATAGCTGCTGCCTTTACGTGAAAAGTATGGAATATATAAATGATCGTATAAAGCCCCAAGAAGAAAAGAAAAATACAGTCTGAATTAGCTGAATCTCCATCCATCATCCCTCTCTGTTCTGCTGTAAATGTTAGTTAGCTCTTGCATACAACCCTAGTAAAACAAACGCTGTGGTTCAAGTTTTCCATGTTCTCATACTACTAGAGATGACGGCTCCTAACCTTCCTCCTCAGCCGTGAGCCTGGCTATCAGGAATCTGATAAGCTGTACTTACCAGGTAAGGAGCAGTGCCAATACCGCACGGCTCGATCAATAGCAGCGATGCGGAGTGTCCCCAGCTCTGAACGGGCAGGGAGAGCACGCTGAAACAGCCACTTCTCTCCAGTGAGATTATTGATGCTGTTTGTGACTAATCCAAACAAAGAGGCACTGCAAAATACAGGGAATTGACAATTATTGCCTTGCTCCGGTTCATTGCGGGCTTTTATCTGCGGTGAGGGTTTGTTATTGCTGTGTGCACCCGCCTCCCTCTCTCATTCTCTTTCCCTGGGCAAAGAGCAGAAATAGAGTGCCATTCAATCGCTTGTGCTTGTGGGTTTTGAATTTTTCTCCCCACTTTGTAATTTCCGGCTTTGGAAGAGACCTTGCAAGTCCAAGTCTGGTTTTCAGGCCACTGTGTCATATCATCTCTTACATAAATAAACCGAGCCCTGTGTTAACACTAGCTTAGGTTTCCCTGCTCCCCACTGATCTTACGAAAGGCTGTTGCAGAACTTCATGCTTGGATGCTTAGGACAGAAATTGGATGGTTTCTGAACACATTTGTGGATGCTTTATACCCTTTTCTTGGTATGTGAGTATCACCCCTTAGCTGGGAGCCTTCCCGTGCCCTGAGCTTTTCCCTTCTGGAGCGTTTCCAGGCTGTGTCCCTGTTAGCAGTCTGTGTGCAGCCGCAGGAGCCGAGCAGCTGTGCGGGGGACAGTGTTTTGGGGCTTTATTTGCCCTCGCTGTAGCCTGGTCCCCAGGGCCACCTGCCTGCCAGGCAGTACCATGCCTCCAGTGCACATCTTTTGGGTTAGCTTATCCCTAATTTGCGTGCAGGTTGCAAGCCCTCAGGGTGCTTGGCAGTGAGGACCAATGTGGTCAGTGAGGACAGTGGGGAGATTTGCTTCAAAAAAAAGCCAACCCGCTCCTACGCCAAGGGGAAACGTTCGCGCGGACGTGCCTAGGAGAGCCTTCAGCTGCGATTTGCCAGGTTGAAGTCAAGCTCCTGGTCTCTTTTCTGGTTATCTTTGTGGCCATTCATTGCGCTCGGTTTGAAGATTAGGAATTGATCTTTTTGGAGCGGACCAGGCTGAAACGCCTTGTGCGGTTCTGGATGGAGAAGAGTGGGAAACTGTCCCACATTCACCGCAGTAGTTCAATAAATCATTAAATAGCAGGGGATGGCAAGGGACGGAAACAGTTTCTTTCTTTTTCTCTTTACTTTTGTACATTAAATAGCACTGTGTATTTAACATAAAATTGCTGAATTGCCCCTAGGATCAGTTTAAAGGATTCACTTAATCTTTTTATAAAGTCAAAATCTGAGAGGTAAGGGAAAAATAACCCAACCTTTTGCACTGAGGATTTGGGATTTTCATTTTCTTTAAGGTCAGCCGGTGACTTGATTCCTTACGCTGCTGCTGGGTTTTTTTAATAAGTTTCCGTCTGCAGCAGAAGCTTCTGGCTTTTGAGTAATGCTGAACACATTAAAGCCAGTTGATAAACGAGACGGTTTTACTTGAATGTCAGAGTATTAACCAAGACAAATTTGAGGGGAGATGCACAACACTGAGCTGGTGAAATCATCCTAAAACATGATGGTTGGTTCTGATGAAGGTTTACAGGTCCAGGTCAGGCTTTTTTTACCTCCAAACAGGGAGGATACAATACGCGTATGGGGCTGGACTTTGATTTCAGTGCCCTTTGGATGCGTTTTGGTATTATTTTGTAGGGTGGTGTGAAAAAGGCTTGTCTGGTGGCAACTGGGTCTTTCTCTCTTCCTTTAGTGCCAGAGAGCAGCGCTGGCATTATTCCCAAGACCATTGAGGTGTCCCTCTACAAGGAAGGCAACAGCTTTGGCTTCGTGCTGAGAGGTTAGTGGCTTCTCCAATGGAAAAAAAAGAGCGAACAAGCGCTGGCAGAGGTGATTTGGGAAGCGGGAAGAGAAAAGTAGGAAGATGAATGTCATAAACCTCAGCTGAAAGCAAAAGCGTGTCCTGGAGAGCATCCCATGCAGCCTTCAAGCACTGCTGGCTGCCTAATCCAGGGCAGTCTTTTTGCTTTCAGGCTGTGTCAGCTGTTACGTGATAAATGTCTCTCCTTTCTCGGCGCTCTCATTCAGACTTTCAAACCTCCAGTGACTTACGGCTTTCCCGGTTTGATTACAGGGGGAGCCCATGAAGACTGGCACAAGTCCAGGCCGCTGGTGCTCACCTACGTGAGGCCGGGTGGCCCAGCAGACAGGTAATGCTCGCGTTGCACCTCCAATGTTTGCTTTCGCGAGACAGACCGGCAGCTCTCACCGTGCTCTTGGACATGGGTCCTTCTTGTCCTTCTTGCCCCAAGGCTTCTCATTGTCGTGGTGTGGAATGACAGGGATCGCATGTGGGGAGGGTGGGTCCAGTGGTAGTAGGCCGGCCCATGTGTAGATGTTATAGTTATAAGCAGAAACTCCTCTTCCAGAGGCAGCCACTTAATTGAACCTGTGCAGATGAAGAGCTGATGCTGTGTTAGAAACCAGGAGGCGGCCTATCTATTCTCATGCCGCTAATTTAATATGATGGGCCTGGAACTATAAATAACCCAAACTGTTGTCCCAAGGAGTGTTCAGTTCCTACAGGATCAAAGTAATCGACTTTTTAATATATATACACCGCCCATATATATAAAAATATATAATTCTATGAAATATATACACACAAAATAAATAGCTGTATTATAAAGATGTATAAATATATATAGAAAATACATCTGAATATAAATAAATACATATATATACAAAGACAAAAATTTTCGGTAACTTTTGCCTGTGGTTTCCTACAGGGAAGGGTCATTGAAAATTGGGGACAGGCTGCTGAGTGTCGATGGGATCCCTCTGCACAGCATGACCCACGCCGATGCCCTCAACATCCTGCGGCAGTGCAGCCAGGAGGCACTCTTCCAGATCGAGTATGATGTGACCATCATGGGTAAGGCAGAGACGGTTGCGGTGGCATTTTCTCTGACTGCCTGGAAAGTATGTGAGACTAGAGACAGCAACTGGGATACTTGGTTTCGGTGGAAAAATTGCTGAGCAACGCGCTGCCAACATGGGTGTAGGGCCCAGAGTTCAAAGACGGCTTAGTTAAATGCGTTTGAAATGCCCTTATCCGATGATGTGCCTCGATGGGAATGATGACTGATTTTAGAGGAGGGGGGAAAAGGGGAGCTTTCTAATGTAGGCGAAGAGGGCACAGGAGAAATCAGAGTTAAAGGGCGCTGGAATGTCGGTGCTCCGCCAGCACTGGAAATAACACTATTAAATATATGCAGGAGAGCGAGCTGCAAGCAGGCAGAGACTTGATGGGGCTGCAGCTTTGGTTCTGAATTTTGACCCTGCCTAATTTTAGAGATATTCCCTTTCTCAGAAACGTTAGTTCAGATCTGCTGCTGAAATAAATGCGGGGTGATCAACTGATTGACCCCAAAGAGGACAGAATTTACTGGAGGGCAGAGGATGGGTATTTCTAAAAAATGTTCTGCACAGTAGATACCAAGTCTGAGGGTTTGGAGGGTTGGTGGTTTTTTTTTTTATTTTATTTTATTTATTTGATTTTCAGTTTCAAGCTCTGGGAAAGGGTTTATTATTAGCTACTGTAAAGTCATTTTGAGCTGGCTTTGTGACACACAGCTGTTACTGCAGGGAGCGTTGTTAATGAGTTTAAGGTTACCACAGAGTCCGAAGCTGTGTTGGCTCTGGAAACTCGTTGAGCTGTGCGTTAGATTTTGATGTTACGTATATGTCTCCAGAGGGTTTCTGCCTCCACTGGAGCCACAAGCTGGCCTAGGTTGGGGTTTTTTCCGCAAATCTTGCAAACCAGTCCAGCACGCCTGAGCCTAGGATCCAGCAAGGAATAGGAATCCGTGATATCAGGTTGTTCTTTGATTTGTCAGTGAGGAGGGAAATAAAAAGAATCTGTAGCTCAGAGAGTTTAATACCACGCTACCCCCAAGGAAAGAGCTGAGAACGCCAGAACTCGCTCCATGCAATGTGCGAGAGGGTTGCACCAGGATAAGGGAGCTCCTCGTGCCAGCCCCGGGGGCTTTCTGCTTCCTTTTCAGTCTCCTTTCCCCAAGCTTTCCCCTCCCTTTCGGCAGAAACTCCGCAGGCGTGGACATACTGGGTCTCCCCTGGAGCAGGAGGCTGCCAGGACCTGGGCAACTGTGTGCCATGCAGACACGTGCTCCGCTGGGAGAGCCGGAAGGAAAACCTGCTGTTGCCTGCAACCTGCCTGGCTTCTGCCGTGCTGCGGGAGCAGCTTCTCTTTAGAATTTGGCTGCTATGCGTAAAAAAGAGGAACCACTGAAATGGTGGAAAACAGAAGCTACCCAAACCCTATTTTCTAGCTTTCTACATGCTTGTGATTGCGGTATCTCTGCCGCGGTCCGTGAGGGATGCCCGTTCCTCTCCTCGCAGCCTGGCAGCCCTACCTGGGTAGGGGGCAGGCGGAGTTAAGGAGGGATTTTGCACAGAGCCGTCAAGTCTGAGCAGTAGCAAGCAATTAATGGTGCGTGCAAAATGGGCTTTTGGGGGGTTTTGTTGTTTGTACAGTCCCCTGGTGCCTACGTTGCAGAAAGCTGATTGTTTTAAAATCTGACTTGGAGCAAAAATAGCCGTGAAGGTGTCTGGGTGTTTCTTCTTGAGTAACTCTCCCACGTAAAAATGTTAGGGTTGAGCGAACACAGAGCCATGGCAGGGTTTTACGCAGTGATTCTCCATCTTGTGTTGCTCTACATCGGACCACGGCCACGTGCTTCCCAAGATGTAAAACCAACCCCTTTCTTAGATAATCTCTGCCTAGAAAGTGCTTCTCCCCAGCCCTGTAAAGGGATGTGCTTGCTCTGCTTTCTTTTAAGGCAAGATGATGTAGAATGTTCAGCTTAAAACAATCTCTGCAGGCAGTTTTGCCAGGCAACAGCTAATAACTGCAACAGGAGATGAGTGCGTCATCCCCAAATCACAACTATTGCAGACATTCTCTTTCCCAGCCACGGGAAGATGATGAGGGAAGGGAGGAGCAGGTGCTGGAAGCCGTGTGGGGACTTTATTAGCCTGAAGGGAGCACTCCTAATTCCCGTTTTGCAAACTTGGTGAAGGGGCTGGAGGGACACGTGGTCACACAGTTCACTTGAGTCTTTATAAGAGCTGGGGACGTCACCATGAAGTGGTGCTTGGCCTGTTCATCCCCAGGGGAAATAGAGTTTTTTGCATCGTGCTTGCTCTCCGCTGCAGCCGTTCGCGCTGGGGCGGTGTGGGCTGACCCTCGAGGAGGGAAAGTTGGTTTTCTGCATCTGTCCTCGGTGAGAGACCGAGGCTTCTGCGGGGGAGTGTTGAATCACGGTGTTCCCCAGCTGGCTGCGTGGTTTCCCAGCCAAAATTGTGCGCTGAGGACGAGCTGCATGGGGCCAGCCCCGCTCTCAGTACGAGGGACGCGGCAGCTGCTTGCCACCACCACGGAGCATCCCCCGGCGGCTGGGCTTTCACCGGGGAGGCCAGTGTGGGATGGGGCTGCAGCAGACTTTTAATCAAATTGGTTGAGATTCCTCAAGGCCACCAAAGGAATTAAATTAGTCTGCCATTTCCATTTAAAAGGAGTGCGAACTGTGCATGCACCTCCCTTGGGCATCGGGAAAATCTCTGCCCTTTGCCAGATGAACGTTGCAATAAACAGATGCTTTCCCGCTGCGACACTCT
>VWZL01002623.1:0-41004 GCA_013396915.1 Stercorarius parasiticus | reverse complement strand
ACTGATGAGCCAGAAACTGGTGGCATTTGAATAGTTACTCTGTAAATAAGCTGTGCGTGCCATGACACGAGGCGCTGGGCTGCAAGCCTTTAGGGTTGGCTCATGGAGGCGGGGGGGAAGCTCTCTGCCAGAGATAACAGAGGGATTTGCTGTGCCTTCTCCTCCCCTCCCTTCCCCTGGCTGCCCCTCCGCCCATTCATTTTTAGGATGGAGACTTTTAGGCCTGTGGGGCTCTCCTGCTGATGGAGTGGAGGGCTGGTGGTGTCCCACAAACAGGTGACCGCTCGGCGTCTGCTAAGCGGTGGCATGAAGTAGGGCCTGAAGAGGGGCCCATAAAGTCAAAAGCCTCCATGTGCCTGTGAAGCCAGAGGGATCACGAGCCGCTGGGCTCTGTCAGGAAGGGAGCAGCTCCCCGGTTTAGTTCTTCTAAGAGGTTTTGGTTTTTTATTTTTTTGCATCTGCCAATGGAGTGCCTTTTCCCTTTTCCCTTTCCCCTTTCCCATTTCCACAGTTGTGTGACAGCTGTGCCTCAGTTTCCTAACCTGTGAAATGGAACCATCCTCCTCTGGGAAGCACAATTCGTTGCTTGCAAAACACTTTCATACCCTTACATGAAAATTTGCAACACCCATGCAAGGCAGCATATGCATATGTGGTTTTTCTGTTTCTTCGTAACAAAACCCTAGAGAAATGACGCAAGCTGATGTATCCACATTAAACTCAGTGTCACTGGCCACAGTGATACTTGTTCTGCAACGGTGTGATTTTTGGCCCTCAGTACATGCTGAGCAGCATTTCAGTTGAGTATCTCATGAATGCTGAGCCTCCAGAACAACTGCTTAGACTCTCTTGGCTTGCGAGGAAGGATCTTGCTTTAAGTAAGGTGAGCGTTGCTGTGAAACGCAGGAGAGCTGCGGGTGTCTTTTCCACAGATGCTGGGTGAGGTTGCAGCCATGTGTGATGTTGCAGAAACGCCTTGTGGTGCCAAAGCAGCAACGCCAATTGACTCCCTACAGTAAGGTGATTGCATGGCCTGCCCTGGCCTCTCCGTGTTTCTTTTTAAATTAGCTTGGGTGCAATAGCCCCATGTTAATCATGCCTCACAAATATTGCTAAATAGCAGACTCCTGACCTTTGATTTGAGCCAAATCTTTCCCTAGAATAATTAATAGAGGCTTGGCTGGTATTGCCTCAACAAATGCCTCTCAAATGGATTTGGAGCAATTCTCATCTATGCCACTGGAGATGAGAATTAAAAGGGACGTCAGGGTGGCCTGGGTGATGGGAGGCGAGACTGTGGGCTGGAGGCAGGACTGTGATTTCATACAGTCTTATTGATGCCTAGATCCTGGCATGGGAGTAGGTACCCAAAGCTCTTTCTTCTCACCATTGTGCTGAGATCTGCCTGGGAAACGCTTGGTGAAGCTGAGAAGCTTGGACGCTGGGTAAAACCGAGAGGAGTAGGTATTTTCCTTGCAAAGAAAGGTCTACCGCTCCGGCCAGCTTTTTTCGTGCTTCTTTTTTTTTTTTCCTACCTCCTTCCCTTCAGCTGGAGGAATACAAATCTGTGTCCCTCTGCGAAAGATATGTGCTGGACACAGGCTTTAGCTGGGTGCTTTGTGTATCGTTTGATTGAATGGGGCTGTGCTTTTTGCCAGGGCCTGCAGGTCTCCCCAGTGGTCCTTTTCAACAGAGAATAAGCAGTGTTTTATTTGAAGCCTGCATAACCTTTAACATGGCTCATTCCTCCTCCTCCCTCCCCTGGGAAAAAGGGCACTGCGAGTAGACCAGAGCCTGAACATCTCCTGGCTGATCCCCAGGGGAAATTTCCAAGGGAAATTTCTTTCTCCAGGGACTCAGCATCTTCAACAAATCTCAGGAAAGACCTCACTGCAGCTTAGCTTCCAAGATCTGCATCAATGCTCCTGATTATCAGAGAGCAAGAATGAGCCATGCATCAAGTTTTGGAGCCAAGTAGCATCAGCGTTTTTAGTGGAGCATAGCTTTGGAAGAGAAGAGCCTTACTATGAATAACTAAGGGCTGAGGAGGCATCAAGCTCTCAGGGGCTCTGCTGGCCCTTCCTTCAAAGTGGATGGCTGGGTTTCTGTGAACTGGTTTTGGGGGGGGTCAAACTACACACGGGGTGCTGGTCGTGGGTTGTGTGGTGGTGATAACGCGTTTGTGAATCCAGCCTTTTTATGATGGCTTTAGGTAATCTGGAAGCAAACGTGGGTAATAGAGGTGGAGGGAATTTCTGTCTAATCAGCCAGAGACACAGGCGTTCTTCTTCCTCCCCCTTCCTCAGAAGAGATGAATAGGTATGGTGCAGGCTCATGCTAACAAGTGTAATGTCGTAGGAGTTTCGTAGTCTCACTCACAACATCTATTAAGCTTATTGCAGAAATGCATCTTTTAAACATGAGTTACCCCTGTATTGTCTGATGGGAGAGCGGAGGCTTTTGTAAGCACGCGGGTAGGTAGCTCTGTGTCTCTGCTCCCACTGTTGCACTGGGGGAGCCGAAATGAGCAGTTGAGGCGATATTTCGAAACTGATGCTGAAGCACGGAGGAGTTGACTGACTTGTGTGCTGGTCATCAGTTTTTTAAGTTACCGTGTGACACAGACTGTAGGATGTCCAAACTACAGGTTTGCTGATACATACAGCAAGTCAGCACTATTGGGCGACCCTCTGCATTTAGAAATGGAAAAGGCTGTATGAGAAGTGTCTTCAAATGCTCTCTTATTTTGCAGATACTGTGGCAAATGCTTCAGGTCCTTTACTAGTTGAAATAGCAAAGACTCCAGGGTCTACACTAGGAATCACACTGATGACAACCACGCACCGGAACAAGCAGGTCATTGTCATCGACAAGATCAAGCCGGCCAGC
This sequence comes from Stercorarius parasiticus, assembly GCA_013396915.1. Taxonomy (NCBI): domain Eukaryota; kingdom Metazoa; phylum Chordata; class Aves; order Charadriiformes; family Stercorariidae; genus Stercorarius; species Stercorarius parasiticus. The sequence continues at coordinate 38,115 of VWZL01002623.1, read as the reverse complement.
GTGGTAGACAGGTACAGATCTGAACAGGCTGCTCCTAGCTCTGGTTTTCCTTTCTCCACTGCTTTTTTGTCCCCTTATTAGTTATATACCATTCTTCCCTGCCTTGCCTTGAAATGGCCATGTCCACGTGTTCTTAGCACTAAACATGCTAAAAATATCTGACCCAACCCCAGTGGGCACTCCTCAATGGGAATGAATGTAACTCGGTGCATGTGAAAGCTGAGCTCTGTTTTAAAAACCTCGGACCTGACTGCCCTGGAGCTGTGGAATGGCAAACGCCTCTTCTGGAGACTTCTGGCTAGAGCCTTTTCCAGATGGGCAAGTCAGTGAGTCGCCCTTTACATGGGGATGCAGAGTGGCAGACCGTGATGCAGCCCCAGCCGTGGGTAGTTGTGTCGCTGAGCTGAACTGCTGATTTGTAGGACTTAACTACATTGCTGGGTGAGCCCTCAGCCATCCAGACTAGCTATGAGCGGGCACTATTAAAAACTTAAAAGATCTTTCCCAAGCCATCAGCAGCACTGACTCAAGCATGAACCATCTTAGTTGGTATTTTGGGCAACGCTTGAACTTAAGGTTCAAATTGGAAGTAAAAAAAATGAGATATGAAAAGAAATTCACATGAATTCACACAGTCGTTCACAGTTGGGTTTTGTTTGTTTCTGCTCCCAACCGTAAGGACAAGTTTTTTGTCCATGTGTGTAATTACCTCGCTCGCTGTTTCCTTTGCAGATGTGGCGCGTTGCATGTTGGTGACCATATTCTCTCCATTGATGGCACGAGCACAGAGCACTGCTCCTTATTAGAGGCAACTCAACTTTTAGCTGCCACTTCAGAAAATGTCAAGCTGGAGATATTACCTGTTCACCAAAGCAGACTGCCTTTGAAGCCTCCAGAAACAGGTGTGTCCTCTGTGCAAACACTGTTGGTTGCCCCCAAAACTCACTTGAGGTCCCTACTGGGGTTCTTGCTGCTTTTGAATGCTGGCGACAGACTCCAAAGAGAGACATCTGTGGAGGAACAAAAAAGATGTTTTGATGAAATGCATGTGATTAGATGACGTTCTTCAAGGATGTGAATAGGAAAAAAAAAAGGTAACATCTGCGCTTGAATGGGGAAATTGGAGTTGGGAATCCCAGGGTTCTGCAGTGCTGAGTGCTGCGCAAGCTGCTTCCTTAGTACCTCAGATAAGAGACTTTAATGGAGAGGGAGGAAAACAACCTTGGTGCTGGCAAATGTATTTCCAAGCTCAGCTTTCATTTGCTGGTGCCTGGTAAGGCTTTGTAAAGGACGTGTCATTAGCTAGGCAGAATCCTGCCGGACTTCCTTAGGAAACACAAGCGCTCATCTCCTGGACCAGTATGAATGGCTGCTGTGTCTGAGCAGCCAAGGGTAGAGTGAATGCATCTGTAGCTGCTGCTTTCCACCACCCCCCACCAAAGAAATACTGGGGAAAAAAAAAATCTGTCTCCACTGAAATCGAGGCCAAAACGCCTGTAAACGTCACTAGGAATTCACCCTGATGAGCATCCTTGTTGCCCACCTTTAGTTTCTCCTTCCATGGGAAAGACTGACTCAGGCTCACATATAAAGCTCATTGTGATCATAGCCTCAGTACTAGTAGATTTATTGTAACTCTTGCGTGCAGTCTTTTTACAGCCCCTACTTCTGGTGTTGTCATTCAGGTTTTTCAGGTGTGACTGTTCAGTACCAGCCCCTTTTGCAATCATTTTCAATCACTTGTCCCTCAGGACCACATATTTTAGTAATACTGGTGCACTGTAGCCCTGGGCACAGCTCTTCTTTCCATTCTCTTCTAGGGCAGTGTGGGGAAAGAAGGAAAATATTTGTGTTGTCTTCTTTAACGTGATGTGATGGAACATAAAATCTAATGACATCTTCATGTCTAGAAATAAATCTCTTACATGTCCAGTCCAATCTGTGCAGAATTAACGCAGTTTAACAGAGGGGATGGATGACTTGACCTTTGTGCCCAAGAAAAAATGGAAAGCTATAATCCTTTTTCAATGACTGTTAAAATAAACTATTCTCCTCCTTCCATTAGTGCCCTTGTCCTAATCTCCTTTCAGAATATATGCATTCAGCAGCAGCTCAGAGAAGGGGGATCTGTGGAAGGACAGCTTGGTGTGTTCAGCGCCTTTTTACCCAAACCTCCGTACGTCAGATCAGTTTGCTGTGGCAGAAATTCAGAACCCAAACTTAGGAGAACAATTGAAACACATTAACACCAAAAATAAGGGATAAAACAATTGTTCCCATTTTTGATTCAACTCTTTAACACGTGAAGGATAATAGGGAAGGATGCTGCTCATCCGCACGGCTGTTAGGAGGCAGAGGTGTGTGGTTGGAGACCAGTGGCTGGGCTTACACCTTCCCCAGTGCTGATGGGGATGGGAAAGGGAGGTGGTGGGGACAGAAGGGAGAGCGCTTTGGCCAAGAGGAGCAGCTCACCAAGCAGTGCTCCTCGGTGGTGTAACCAGCCACAGCACCGTGCAGTCCATGGTGAGCAGCTGAGGAACCGCACCAAAGTTGACGGACTACATTTGGACCTGGGAGAGACGCTGCTTTCTGCTCCAGACACCAAGTGCCAAGTCCACAGGCTGCTTTTTCTGAGCTTAGGGAAACAAACAGGGGCAGGAAGGAAAAACGGGACATGCGAAAGCAAAGCGTCATGGTTGGAGAGAGAGCGAAGCCCAAGGAATACAGCCAAGGAGAGGAGACCATGCAGACACATCCCTCTTCAGCAGTTGCTGAAGTCCTTCCAGTGTGTGCCTGCATGGGGGCTTGTCATTATGTTTTTTAAACGTGGCTTCTCGTGCAATCAAAATCCAGCTGTTGAGGAGGTGGAGAGGGATCTGAACCTGCAGCTGCCATGCAAAAATACGATCTGATGCCGAAGCACGGATTTGTCAAACTGAGTTTGCTTTCTCTGGGGCAATGGGGGCATTTGAGAGTTTGTGGGAGGATTACGCCCTGCTCACAAGATCAGCGGGAGAGGATGGTGCCCGGGAGCGGTGCTGGGATGGATGGGTTTCCTCAAGCAGGGATGATGTACGAAAGCATGGGGAAAGCTGTTGTAGGTTTTTATCGTGGAGTTGTCCAAAATCTCTTCTCTTTCCCAATGCACTGACATCTGAGTTTCAAAGGCACTTTTTTCTGTTGCGTCAGATATAAGCTAAGAATTTATAGACAAACGGGAGAGTTTTAATTACTTTAAATGGATTAAGTGATTTTGTATATATGCCCATAAGCTCTGTCCCTCATGTTCAAAGTATTTAATTTTATTAAGAACTTTCCTTTTTGTCTAGATATGGGTACATTTATTCATTTGATTTTTGTTTTCACAAGCTGCCTGGCTCTGAATTTACTTTTGAATCCACAAAATAGAGACCCCAGAGCTGGAAGTGGATTTTTTGTAGAGCTTGATAGAATAAGTGCTAAAGTCACTAAATGTTTAGCAAAGACTAAATATAATCATTATATTGGCTGGAAAACCTGACCTAAATGATTTGATGCCTGTGATGCATGCACAGGAAATAGACTTCCACTGTTAAAGGCACTAACAGACGAACTTTAGATGAGATGTCTGGGTGGACTCACTAGATAAACTGAGTCCCTGTGCCAGGTTTGCACTCTCAGAAAGCTCTGGTAGTACCAGGGCTGGTGGCATTTCTGCCTACTTGGAGGACACAGAGCCTGGAGGAGATCTCATCCTGGAAAGGTGGTTGCCAGTCTCTGCAAGTTGGTTGCGAGGTTAAGAGCTCTGGGATAACTCGTGGCTCCAGTGATGCTCCGCTGCGGGATGTCGTTCGTGCCTAGCTGAATAAAAGAGACAGTTGCAGTCTTGCTCATTAGCCAGCCTCTTGGAAGAAAATAGATCCAGACAGCATGGTGCAGAGAAAACCCAGTGCTGCTGGGCAAGGAAAACCAAAGTGACCCTGTGCTGCCCAGGGGCAAAAGGAGCGTCAGTGAGAACAGACAAGAGACCTGCGTCTGAGGGGTGTTTGAGGCATTCCAGAGTAGACCTGGGGCATCGTGACCTGATGTCGCAAAGCCACAGTTTCTGGGACAAGGGATTTCCAGATGATGGATGTCACCCTGCAAGAGATTTCTGCCAACACGTTCTGGGCTGGGGTTAGGGTTGAAGCTAAAGCAGTTGTGTGGCCTTGAATAGAGCCTGCCATGTTGGTGCCATGTTTTAATTTAGTGTTTGCTACAGCGTTGGCATCTTTTCCTGTGTTGGTGGCCCTCTGTAATTGCCTTTAAGCAGTGGTGTATAAAATCCCTTTTGTTCTGGTGAGCTGGAGGTGGCCCTCTGCTGCCCTTCTCTTTCTTCCACGTGTGCACCCTGCGATGGATTCCCGGCCAACAGCAGCTGCAAAACAACCAAACACTGGAGCCAAGCAAAGTGCTCAAAGCAGTCCTTGGCATGTGCAGAAGGCGTTGCGCCTTGTCCCCGGGAGGGCAGCTCCGCTGCAAGGTGGGAAACAGCACAAGGAGGTTTCCCCGGTGCTGTCGGATAATGGTGATGGCCTCTGCGGGGAAACTTGTGGCTGGAGGGAGCTTCTGCACGTCGCACAACAGACTGCAAATGGTAATGACATCTGTGCCCTGCCAGCATGGCTTAGTCAGGCCGTTGTCTCAGGATGTGGAGTTTTTCATGGGGAAAGGGTGGATTTCTGCCACTTCGCATCAAGTGTCATGAGGTTATGTGGGGATGCGTTTTCGCTGCTGGTGCTTGACACGCTGTGGCTGGGTCCTGATTTATTCAGAGCCAGTATGAGGCTCTTTTCTACAGTATCCTGGCTTATACTTCTTACCTTTTGTTTCTCTCGCTTCTCCTCCCTGCCTGTGGTGATTTCTGCTCCCCTGGGTGCCATCAGTCAAGGTGCAGAAGAGTGACCACCACCACTGCTGGGATCCCTGTGTCAACTACTGTCATACCCACCACCCCGGGCACTGCAAGACACCCACTTGGAACCAGACGTCTGGACAGGATTACTGCAAATGTAACCTCAGCGCACGGCATTGCCCCGTCCCCACGTGTGCCTGTTTATGTCGTGACCCTCCATTTCCTTAATACCCAACTCCGTAGCTTGGCTTGTCACCCGTTTCCTCCTCAGTCACCTGAGTCCGTTTCTATGGGTCTAGTGCTGAGGTATGAAATCAGTACCTGCAGCCCAGCACGTACAGATCTGGTAACTGCAACAAGAGCAGAGTGCTGGGCAGACCCATGCTCCCATCCTCTAACCCTACACCCCGCTGCCTGGTCTCATACGGCAAAAATGAGTTGCTGTGGGACAAAGAGGGCATCTCTGGTGACGTGTAGGAACCGGACACAACGACGCATCCAGCTCAGCCCTGGTGCCACACAGCATGTTAGCAGCAGGATTATGGCTGCTTCAAAATCTGTAAACCCAACTCTTGTGGGAAGCAGGCTCTGTTCAATCCCAGGTTTCTTGTCTTATGGCAGTTAAGATAGGGAGGAGGAAACATTGCACTGTGTCTGAACTGTGGGAAGTAAACAGGGCAGCTCCATTGCCCAGCAGCTCCAAGTTCAAGCTATGGTTTCTCTTTGTATGTATTTAAGTTTCATTAGTGCCATCATGCTAACCTGCTGTTGGCTGCCCTGCATCCACGATGCACTTCTTACCTGGAGGCCCGGATGCTACAGTGACAGGCAGCCCAGTGACTGCACACCAGAGAGCAATTGTCCATCTTGAGCCCAAGCTTACCCTCACAGCTCTCCTGGAGCTGCAAGCCCATGACAAGGTTCTCACATTGACTTGAGCCCTGGAGCTGGGAAGGAGGAGTGAGTCAGAACCCGTTAGATGTTTGGTGAAGACCTGTTAGGTGAACCTACTGCTCCACTTCTCGGTGCGCATCCTTAACACGCTCTGTATTTCCCCAGCTCTGGTGGCTGCCAACTTCTCGTCTCCCACCATGAACGCGCAGGGCTTCCCCTGCCAGAACTCGAACACGCTACCTCGCAGCTCACACCCCATGAGCCCCCGCACCACCATGCTGAGGAGGAGGCAGAAGAAGAAGGAGCACAAGAGCTCATGTAAGAGTGGCAGTGGGCTGGGGCTGGGTTGGACGGGGTGTGCAAGCTTGACTTGCTGTCCTTATTGTCCTTATTGTTGACTGTTAGCTGGGTTAGGACCGCGCTTCTCAGTGCTGTCAGTGCCTCCCTTACCCTTGGTCACTGTCCCCACCACTGCCAGACCGAGGTCTGTGAGCAGACCTGCTATGTTGACCGTGGCTACCCTGACCTTATGCCTCTCTCCCTCTCAGTGTCGCTGGCCTCCAGCACGGTGGGTCCTGGCGGGCAGATAGTCCACACGGAGACGACAGAGGTGGTGCTCAGGGGAGACCCTTTGAATGGCTTCGGACTCCAGCTCCAGGGAGGCATCTTTGCTACCGAAACCCTGTCTTCCCCACCTCTCGTCCGTTTTATTGAGCCTGACAGCCCGGCAGAGAGGTTAGAGACCTTGCCCTTGGATGCTGATGGTGCTGCTGCTGAGCATTTCATGGTTTGGTTTGTTTTCTCTCCTCAGAGGCTCATTTAGATATTTACTATCATCCTTGTAATATCTCCCATTCTTCACTGGGCATGGTTTACTGTCACTGCCATTTCTGCACTCGTCGGCTGACCGCGGCCTCCCTCGCATCCCAGGTGAACGTCTTGGCACCAGGCTGCGGCTGTTCTGGGAGGAGGAGGAAGGGAGCGTGTGTCTGTGTGAGAGCGCCATTCCCATTCCTTTTTTTTTTTTTTTTTGTCCTTTCTCTTCAAAAGATAAAGGTTTTGTCTGGGTGGAGAAAGGGGAAAGGTCTAAACAAGCGGGCTCAGGAAAGTGTTTTCTGCCTGGTTTTATGTAGCACAGCCCAGCTATATAAATTGGCCTCAAAGCCAGGGTTTTGAGCTGCAGAGGAAGGCTCTGGTTGAGGAGCAGATAGGTGCTGCCTTTAAGCACTCTTGCTTTTGGCTCTCTAATGCTGGGAAAAGAGCGGAACAAAGGAACGGTGTTAACTGCTGCCTGTCACCCCCTGGGAGTACCAGGAGCAATGACTCCTCCGGGGGCTGAGCCTCAGCTCAGGAGCTCTGGCTGCTCTGGCTCAACTTTTCCCAATACCTTTGCTGGCTGGATTTGAAGTCTGTCCGAGTGTCTGTGCGCGACAACGTAGATGTCCTCTAGCAAGGTTTCTCTCACTTAATGGACCAGGTCCCAGCATGGCTTGAGCTCTTGTGGGGCAGAAAGGAGAGCTGGTCTCGTTAGGCAGATGAAATAGTGAGGGGTGAGCAAGCTGGCACTTAGGCCCCCATGCTGGTTTCTCCTCCCACCTGTGATTTCCACTGGTGGTCCATCCTGCCTAGGGGTGCCTGAGGTGCCACGACGTGGCAGTGCTCAGCGCCTGCTGCAGACCCTTCCTTGGGAGGAGAAGTCTCCAAGGGCCTCATCAGCAATGTGCTGATGGTTTGGCGTCCCCAGGCCAGCCTGGGAAAACAGCACACGGAGGAGTCGTACGTCAGGGAAAGCACCTGCAAAAGGAAACGCACGTCCTCGCCGTGCAGAGCGGTCTCTGTGTGGCGGCTTCTCCAGGCGGCCGATGCAGAGGCAGGGAGGAGCACGAGTGCCTGGTGCTTGTGTCTGTGGGAGGACAGGGACAGGAAAAAGAGTTGTCCTGAGTGATACAGGTTAAGAGAGATTTCAAAAGCCTTTTATGCCTTTTGATTGTTTGTTTGTTTCCGAAGCGGGTTTAAAAAGGAAATCAGTGGCGTTTTGGTTTTTTTATCCTCTGTTACCAGAGTGAATTTGGCTCACGTTGCAAGGTACCAAAGTCCTTTTATAAATCAGGCAGCAACAAAGCCTGCTGTCCCAGGAGAGGAGGGAGATGTGCTGAAATCCGCCTGGTTTTGTTTTATCCTCTTGCCAAGCCTGGAGCAAAAGCAAAGACTCGCGGTGCAGTCTCGCTTGACTCTAATGTGTCACACACGCTGCTCTCCCTCTCGGCTGCCCACCCAGCAGGATTCGCGCTCTCCTGGCTGCCGCCTTCCGCTTTCTGGCAACAGGGAGCAATCCTCTCCGCGTTTGCAGCCTGGATTTGATTTGGGGATTAAATCTCTGCGGTATATTTCTTCCTTTCCTAGACCATGCTGCTCTTCCTAGCTGGCAGGAAAACACTATCTTTCCTCCCATCTTGAAGTGATAAGTGCACTGGCTTTGCAGCAAGGTGAAAAAGGCAGTTTTATGTTTTCATTTCGCTTTTTTTTTCTTGCTATCTCACAGAGCTTGTTTGCTCCATCCTTCCTAGGTACCTTATCCCCTGTCCTTGAGAGGTTCTGCTGTAACTGCAGCCCAAGACATTAGAGCCATTTTTCTCCCCCTTACCAAGCCGGGCTCTTGGCTGAGCTACGCGATTGTACTGCAATTGTTGCCCTTTGCAGAAGAGGGTGAGTGGTGGGGATACAGGGATGGGGCTCAGCAGCCTGGGTCTGTCCTGTGTGTTCACACTCTCCCGTGCAAGACCTGTGAATCCGACTGTGCTGCTGCACAAGGGCGTCATCCACAATCGCTTGGTCCATCTGGCTTGCCGCGGAGGAGCTGCCTCTTGCGTGTCTAGCAAATCGTGAGTGCTACCAGGGAGGAGGATGGCATCACCCTCTTTTCAGGGAGGTTGGGCTGCCTCACGTTTATCATCTGCTTCGTCCTAGCTTGTGGCAGGCAGTTTGAAGCAAAAGCTGTCATCTCCCTGACTTGTGATTTGTTTCACAGCCAATAGCCTCTAATGGACCTCCCTCCCCACCTGTTGTTTTGTTTCCTGGGTGCAAGATGAAGCCTTTGGGCTCCAAATGAGACAATGATTCAGCCCCTGTTATCAGCAAGGAGGATGGAATAGGAAGATGCCCGACGTCCCCTCTTGGCTGCCTTGAAACACGCAGCTTTTGTGTCCTTCCTCCCCCAGCTGTCATTGACAGCAGTGGGAGAGTGTCTGGCTTCTCCATCCCGGTATCCAAAATCAATGCTTCCTGCTGAGTTACATGTTTTCTAGCTCTACTCAGACACAGTTGTTTGATCATTGTGTTTCTGGCTTTTGAGTATGAATGGTTTGCAAAAGGAAAGTTTAGCAGCTGGGAGAAGCTGTCAGCAAAGCTTTGATCTTTTGGGGGCTGGAACCCACCCACCAATGTGCGCACACAGATGGATAGATGCACACAGATGTGCACATCTGACCTGTGGCCAGCTCTGGGGCATGTAAGAGCACGACAGATTGGTTTCTGTAGCCAGCAATGTCGCCATGGTCACAGCTGCAGCCGCTCACCCCGCAGCTGGAGTGACCGTGCAGATGCTGATGATGCTGAGTAAGATCTTTAGCGCATATCCTGTCCAAGGCTTGGATATGCGCTGCTCTGTGTCTAGCAAGACACCTCCACGGCTCCGTTGCTGTCTTCGAGCCCAAGGAATGAGTCATGACAAAACGCGAATCTCTGCAATCCCAGGGAGACATTCCCAACATGGACTCCAACACATCCATAGGGCTGTCGTTTACTCCAGGAGATGTACTTTTGTTCTTTCTGATATTTAAGTACTTCTCCCATGATCTCAAAGCTCTTTGTAAGCTCTGATGTTAGACTGCGCATCTCTGAGACAAATGCCCTCTCTTTGCGAAAGCTGTCGAAAATGTTTGTGTAGGATCCCACAGCAGAGCCAAGGAAAGGTCTGCGGGACCCTTGGCTCCCTGGGACCTGCTTCCAACGCCAGGGCACATGACAGCTGGAAACTGGTGTCTCTGGAATTATTCTGAAGGGTTAACAAGGCATGTCGGGTCTCCTTGCGTTTGTGGAGGGAACCAGAAGGTTGTGGCTTCACTCCACAAACTTTTATAAACCTGCAAGACTGGGGCTTAAACAAACGTGGTTGACCGAGGGTAATAGTAAAAGAAATAAAATACTTCTGACCTAACAGAGCTATTGGCTGTAAAACACCCAGGCAAATCTACCTTGAGTGACGAAACACAAGAGGTGGTTGTTTTGTGAGAGGGCAGCTCTGGTGCGAAAGGTGGCAAATGTTTGCTTTGATACTGTGTAAAAGTATCCTGTGATCTCCCAGCCCTTGCGGCTGCAACAGTGGTGCCAAAATGGATTGTGTCCTTGTGTGACCTTGAAATGACAGTCATGTCTGTGTGATGCAGAGGTCGATCCCTCCTTTCCGAAAGGTGCATTTTGGCCATAGCAAGAGAGCTCTCGGTGCCGGAGGAGGCATCTCTGTCATACTCCTTGCCGTCTTTGTATTTGTAAGCTGGTATTTCCAAGTGCATCTCTGTGGCTGCATAGGCCAGTACGGGACTGTAATTAAACTTGATGTAATTTATTCGCAAGGGTGGATTCATTTATACACCATGGCGTTGTCTGTCCTAATCCAAGTCTCCTTGAACAAACAATTCTGAATTTACATCTCATAAAATAGCCAGCGTTTTATCCATGGATGGCATGAACTCAGGCAGCAGCATAAATATACTGCAAGTTTAATACCTTCCTACCAGTAAAATAACCTCCCTAGGCTCTCTCCAAACTTGCTCATATCTCAGCTTTTGATGAGCCGCTGGCAAAAAATGTTGTTCTTGTGCGTTCTTCTTGAATTTGGATGTGTGTATTTTTTCTTGAGAACCTGGCCTTTCATATACATCCTGTTGTTTGGAGGTGAATAAGGCAGTCAGTGTCTGTTGCCTTTGATGTTATCTTCGTGTGCCTGGAAGCTGTGGTACCATGTTTTCTCACAACCGAATCGGGTGTGAGTGATGAAGAGTGGCTGGAAGGATTAGTAAAAAAGAAGCTGTCTTCCGTGAAATATCAGTGGGAGCTGACATCCAGAAAGGAGAGGGCAAAGGATGTGCTTGATCTTTAAGGAGCCAGGGGAATAAACATTCCCTGGAGAAGGCCCAAAACAGGACAGCTAATGCCTTCTGGGAAATCCTTGTGGTAAAATAACTCCAAATGTAGAGGTGAACCTTAGACTTGTTCCCATAACCCTCAACCTATTTTGGAGACCACTCTGTAGCTTATGTTAATGATGGAGGAGGAATGGTTTCCCAAGCTCTGCCAAAGTGGGTTGCCTTATAGACAGGTGATAAGTGGAAAATCTGAAAAGATGTGGTTATAGCAAACAGCCGACGAAGGGTGTGGAGGAGAAGGAAGATGAGCAGTTGCCCGTGGCCAGTCACTGGGAACACTACACTCTTTATTTTGTAGAGCTATGAGCCAGCTTAGTAAGGTGGAGGATTGTCTTGCTGGTGTTACAGTATATTTAAAAAGAAGGGTGAGCGAATATTGAATGTAGTCGTTCATGTGTGAAAAAAACCTTGCTTGTAAATACAGAGGAGTCCCAAGAGACAAACCATGCCGTAGCAGTACATCTCCAACATGGCCTTGCCGTCATTGCTTTTCTTGCAAAGTAAAAAAAATCTGCTGATCCGTGCTCTTGGAGAAAGTGGGTCTAAACCAAAAACCCCAAAGTGCCCGTTGTGGTTATAGTGGTGCAATACCGCGTCAGAATAATATTGGCCTTTCAAGGCAGTTAAGCAGTATCAATGTACATTTGGCTTCTAGAAATGCAATTACAAGGGATAAATGATTATCCAATTTGCTGAGACATTTCGGTGAGTTCGTTGGATTGTAGCTTCAATATTAGCCATGTATTAAGCAGAGGACTCCGTGCAATTTTCAGTGACATTAGTTTTCGGTTTCAGAGGGCACAGGCACATGGAAAGAGCCGTATACCGTTAGATAGGGTAGGAGGGCACGTGCCCTTGTATTTGTCACTCTCATCTCTTGGGCATGGTGTTGACTTTTAGGAAGGTGAGGGTTATTATCTTTATTTTTCTTCCTGGAAGTTGTGGGAAATATGACCAAAAATGGTTATTTAGGAGCAAACTGTGTCTGAACTTAAGCAAACCACAAGGGTTTGCTGCCCTGTGGCCTTCCAAGGGCTGTTGACACTGGGACGGGCATTGCAGAATGAGTTATCTTCTCTTTGGGGCCACTTCTGCAGGTTTTGTCACTACTCTGTGTCTTGTAACAGATTTGCTTGGGAAAAGTAACTCATACCTGGTTGTGGGGTTGTTTTTTAATCCTTTCCTCTTTTTCCCTGCCTACTTGTTCCCTTTCCCTCCTTTCCCAATGTGGACTGCAGGTGTGGGCTGCTACAAGTAGGAGACAGAGTCCTTTCTATTAACGGCATTGCGACTGAGGATGGAACTATGGAGGAAGCTAATCAGCTTTTGCGTGATGCTGCGCTCACGAACAAAGTGGTGCTCGAGATCGAATTTGATGTTGCAGGTATGTTGCTAAAGGAACTGATGCTCCTCCCTACCAGCAGGACTCTGCCGGTGCCTTTGCTAACCCGTAGGAGGGAGTGTATTCACACAAATACATGAAGTTTTTGGTAGAGCTCAGAGGGAAGAGAGAGATGACCCTGGGAGGACCTTTCCCATTTCTCATCCTTCTCTAAAGTGCACCGAGATGGCGGGTCCTTCTTCTGATCCTTTCGTAAATGCCTTGTGCTCACCACTTGGCTGAGATAAGCCTAAGTAGTAGATGAAGAGGCCACCTGCACTTTAAATATTTGCTCATTATTACAAATAATATTAGTTTATGGCTTTGAAGCAAGGAGGGACCCGAAGCTATTGGCTGGGGCTAAAGTGCAGCTTTGTATTTAAAAAAAAAAAAAAAGTTTTTTTCCATTTACATTGACAGAGCTGCTTCAATCTTGGACTACAGCATGATGTGAGCACTTCACTTGACGTTCAGAGCATGTATTTTTAATGAGAATCCAAATTTTAACCTAAAGTCTGCAGGGCCTCACATAACAACCTTATTTGAACCAATAAAGCTGAGTTTTATGGGCTTGTTTTTCCTGGTTCCAAAGAAACTATCCATGCAACTGAAAACTCTCTTTTTTCTCCTGTTTTCTTTTTTGTCTGTTTTTGGTTTTATAGAGTCTGTCATACCCAGCAGCGGTACTTTCCATGTTAAATTGCCCAAGAAAAGAGGTGTAGAGCTTGGAATTACAATCAGCTGTAAGTATTGCTCAGACTTGCACTAGCAGTTGCAAAAGCCGCTGCTTTCCACCCTGGCACATCAGAGGGCCCCAATGGAGAGAGATAAGCTTACGTGGGGTTTCCTGGTAGCGCTCACAGTGCTTGTGATTTATCCCAAACTGACTTAGATGTGTGGTTCCTGCCTCCACGAGCTGGCGGCTGCAGAGAAAAGCAGCTGCGTGAAGGGTTGGGGCAAAGGATGCGTCTCAACTGATCAGTTGGTCAGTGCTGCAAAATTCTGTTCTGTTCTGTTCTGTTCTATTCTATTCTATTCTATTCTATTCTATTCTTAGTAATGTTATTTTTGTTTACTTGCTCACAGCTGTATTGTGTTCCTTTTAAAAAAGAATTGCCTGGGTCTCATGGAGTCCTTGCAGGGAGAGGTGTGGAGGGAGGAGAATAAGTGACAAGTGAACCTACAGCTTGAAGGGTAGAGAGGGGAAAGTGCCAAGGTAAGGAGGAGGAGGATGAAGAGGATAGCAGGCCTTAGAGGTGGGGGGAAGGCACTTTAGGGACAGGGGGGTGCTGGGCAGGGTTTGCTGGGAGTCGTTGCATTGACTAACCCCAGCCATGGAGGAGGAGATCCACATGCCAGGACTTGGTGGGCACTGAGAGAATGAGACATAAGCCTTTTTCTTTCTTTTCTCTCTGCTCTGCTCACCCTCGATTAATTATCTTTGTTTCTCTTCTGAAGCGTATTTTTCATTTAAAGATTTTCTGGCCTCTTTGGAGAGGATGCTGTAAGGGGATGATATACGCAGATCCATCCCAAATTTCTGGCCAACTAGAGGTCTTGCTACACCTCGCATCAGTGAACTTTTCCTTTACGGCAAACGTGAGCAGGTCTCACGTCACTCATCCCTCTTTCACTGCTGGGTAAACTGCATTGAATCATCTCAGATTTGCCGTGCCCAGAGGCTGCCACCACCTCTCGGCTGAAACAAAGCAACTTGTGAAACTGCAGTAATGGGATCTTGCGCCTGAGCCGTCAGGAGTGTGGACCCAGCTGTGTCTGGGGAACGGAGTCGCTAGGGACACTTTAAAAGTAGGTTTCATTAAAATAGATAAGGTATTTGCAATTACCTCTTGACATTTACAGCATTAGTCAGTGATTTAACTGGAGGTGTTCTGGTCTAAGTGGGGTGATTCTCGGGAGTGATTTGAACATGGACAGGGTGATGGCTTTGCACCCCTGTTATTTCTTCTCCCTCTTCCCCTATTTGTGCCGCCAGGATAATCCTGAGAAATAACAGCACAGTATTTAACATTTGACTTGGTAGTAATTACCGTCTGAAGACATCAAAGTGCCTTCCGAAAGCAGCGGGGTAGCTGTAAGGACATTTCAGTGGCGGGGGAGCAGGGCCTGCGCTGGGTTCCCAGCCGGCTGCCCTGACCGCCGCCTTGGCATTGCAATCCCAGGTAGCCACCTAGGACGATGGATCTGGTAGCAAAACACTTCTGTCTTGAGCACGGCCAGGGTTTCACCCCACTTAAGCTTCAAAGCTTAGTTTGTATCTGGGGCTGGAGAGTGAAACGAACCTGGGAGTTGCTGTCAAGATTATTAGTTTTTATTTCTGGAGTCTCACTTAAATGGGATCTGCTTCAGATGTGCATTTACACTTCAAACGTATTTTTATGTTGAAAATGTTTTCATTTGAAATTTGTTTAAAGAATTGATTTCACACACTTTTTTTGAAATCAATGCTAAATAAAAAGAAACTGACCCCTGGGTTTTAAATAGTTAGGTACCCATTATCCAACTACAAAGGAGTTTTTTAACAATATAAGAGATTTGATCTTTTTGATTGTTGAACATGTTTGCAGGACACTGTTTAATGCATACGCATAAACTTAAGACATATTTCAGTCCTTTGCTGAGTCAAAGCCAAAATTATATTTACAAATGGAGCAAAAGACAGCCAGCCAGAAAATGCGGTGGCAAGGATGAAATGCTAGTTGAATTCTAATTCTGTTTTCAGATATTAGTCTGTATAAGCCTATGTCCACATGACCCTTAGCAAATTAGATCATCATTTTGTCACTCTGCCTCTGACCGGGCAGATAAATACGCCAGTTTCAAACATTAAAACCAAAGCAAGCAGCCTTATGGTAAGTGCCTCCTGCAGAGACATGATGTGCATGCAGGAGCGTGATGCAAGCAGCAAGAGAAAAGAGGTAAAAATAACTCTGTTTTGCTCAGTTCCTCCCAGTTCCGCTGATTTGAATGCTTGTAGAGATCTAGAAACAGCTTTTATAGCTTTTCTTCTGACAAGGAAAGGCATATAACTACTGTTTTAAAGTAGGGGCCTTGGTTTACTGGCCTCCCACATTGGATTCCTGTTCCCTGCTCTGTAAAGCTGGGGCAGGTTAAACAGATGACTAACCAGAGGGGTCCGTAGAAGACGCCCTGCACTGTGCTGGCCACAGAATGGGCTTCGTTCTAAAACTTTGTGGTCCGGCTACCCTGTAGATGAAGGATGAGTTGCTTTCGTTGAGTGTTGCCTCTCAGCTTCGACAGGCTCATCCATGGTTAATTCCTCTGTCTAGGAAGGTTTGCCGCTGCCTTCTTACGCGGGCAGAAAGTGTTACGACCTCATCAGAGGAGCAATACAGAAATAAAAGTGAGCAAGTTCTTGCTGTGCTGTGGCTCTCAGAGCTAATCGGGAGATGGGCTAAGTGAAGGGGGGGGGGAGAGCAGGATTCTTGATGGATGCCTTGGAAGAATTTGTGTAATGGAGCTGGCTGCAGGAGGAACCATAAATCTGCTGAAAAGCCTCATAAAAGGACTGAACACCCAGGAGGTTTTTGTATGAGGAGGGCAGGCACTGCTGGTTCTGGGATGAACATACAGAGAGGGTCTGTGCTTGCTCCTGGTGAGGGGCAGATGTTTGCTGAGGGCATTTCATCTTCTCCGAGGTCTCAGGGTTTGCTAGAAAGAGAAGGCTTGGGCTGAGCGAGCCCTGGTTGTGGTCTGTGTGCCGATGGATTTCTTCCCCCTGCTCAAACACACTGTGGCAAAGGGATGCAGCAAAGTAAGACGCATGATGCAAATATTTGCATATAGCATTATTTCCTCTTCCATTCCCCATGGGATGAATAGGAAATCCAAGGGGTGAGTCTTTCACTGGCTCTGCTTTGTATTTCTGTGGCACCTCGGTGCTCTCAAGCCCCATTTCAGTCTCCTGCAGCTGCTAAATGAAAATTAGCAAAGCAAAACACGGAAGCTGCATCGCGTGCGCTGCTTCCATGCACTTCGTCCAGGGGTGAAGGGACACGGAGCCAGCAGAATCAGTCTCATTTTCTCCATACTCCAGTGCCTCGGTTTCTGTCCCAGGGAGAACTGGTTTTGTTTGTAAAACGGCTGCTCTGCTTGAAGAGCGAAGTGTGGACTCCTTTCTGCTCCGGGAGGCGGAGGGCCGCGTGGGCTGTGAAGCTCAGCTGTTTGCAGAGACCCCTGAGGTGCTCTGAATGGCGGGGATGCAAAGACCTGCAAACGGAGATTTTTGACACAGGGACGTGAAGATGTGGCTCTTGTTAGCCTGAACTACTCATCTCCATTAGCGGAACACGTACCTTAAGTGCTCTGGTCTTGCTGGCTGCATTCAGTTCTAATGATACAGTTATGCCTTCGTGGGTTTTCTGTAAATCTCACACAAATTAAAATCTCCAACAGCGAGAAGCTAATAGTCGTGTATTCTTGTGTGTTCAATACCTGACCTCTTAAAATAAGATATGGATTTGTTATTAGCCTCTGGAAAATGATAGTTGATTACACAAAAGATTGCTTTTTGTGTTTTCTTTTTTTTGTCTGTCTCAAATATCCTCTGCAAGGGCTAGTTGTGAAATTTGCTGCAGGGTACAGGTGTGTTATTGTTGCTGTTTAAACAGATATTGAAATTACTGTTCATTTTAGCTATGCGTTAAAGGTTTCTATAGCATGTTTATCGAATTACCTTTATATATCTTAACAAATCAATTCCTGTGCCCTTGGCTTGAGGTACTGCAGATAAGGAGTGGGTAGTATATCTGCTTGCGGGTGATAAAACCGGAATTTGGGTAGATAGATAACTTCGATTAAGTCGCTTAAGCAGTGTAATCACTGTCCTAGCGAGAGGATGGATCTGTGAGCCGAGCAAATCTCGCTTTGCTGGCGCTGGATTAACCTGAGACCTGCCGCCAGCCTGGCAGAGTGTGTCTGCAAGGGGCAGCCCCGCCGCCCCCCATCCTGCGCCGCGCTAACATTCCCTCTT
Source organism: Stercorarius parasiticus (assembly GCA_013396915.1). Taxonomy (NCBI): domain Eukaryota; kingdom Metazoa; phylum Chordata; class Aves; order Charadriiformes; family Stercorariidae; genus Stercorarius; species Stercorarius parasiticus. The sequence continues at coordinate 20,749 of VWZL01002623.1, read as the reverse complement.
CAGCCAGGATCTGCAGCTGATTCGCTCTGGTGCTTTTACCGAAGTAGGATATTCTGTCCCGGTGTTGCTACCTGGAGATTTTGAAAGGAAATAGATCTGCGGCGGGATAAATATCCTGCTGGAGGCACTGATAATTTATGCACCTGCTGCTAAAACTAATGAATGATAGAGGAAAAAGTTGGGTACTGGGGATTTGATTTTCACTGCTGCTTTTTGTAATCGATTCTGATTTGCTTGTATTCCTGTTCTCATTCCTTAGCTATCCTGACATTATGGGTTTCTGATTTTGTTTGTTTTTTTCCCATTTATAAATGCTTGCTTTCTTAAATATGTTCTTGTGGCATTATTACAATTTCTTTAATTTCACATAGGCAGGATGCTGCTTTGGCTTGGTCAATAACAAAGGGCATTTGTAACGGGTTGATGGGTGCGAGATATGTGCTCGTGCTCCTTGGAGGGGAATAATTTACCAATATGAGTCATTATGCATTCTATTAAAAACACAAACCGGACATGTGTTTCTGGCCTCGTCATCCATCACAGCGTAAACGCCGAGCGAGGCAGAATCCCAGCAGAGGTGGTGAGAGACTGAAAGCAATTTATAAAAAGTAAATAACAGTATTGATCAATTCACCTTTTTATCACTGCCCTGTCACCACCGCCAAGCAGTGTTTTCATTTGAGTTTCTCTCCCACCCCACACTTCTCCCTTCACCAGCTGTTGATTTATGGAGCTTTCTCTGGGCCACTGGAGCAGACTTAAACTACCTTTTGTATACTGGTAAACCCGCCAAAAATACGAATGTATCTGAAAAAGAGCCTGCTTCCACCTGAAGTGGTTTGCCCTGGCAGATGGAGGCCACAACCAGAGTGCCTGCCAAGAGAGAGCGTGGGTTTCTGCACCCCAGCTTCTGCCCCTGTCTCTCCATCCATCTCTCCCCTCGAATCCCTTTGCTGCTGTCTCTGTTTTACGGATGGGAGAGCAAGACCCAGAGGCAAAGCTGGGCATCCGAACCCTGTCTTCCTGCAGCAAACAGAATTACCAAGGCAAAGTCCTTTGAAGAGAAATAAGCACATTGATAGCAGAAATGAATGGATGAAAAGGCTTTACTCATCTGTGCAAGCGTCTTAACTCCAAAGACCTCAGCCCTAATAAAATAATAATGTAGTTTAAGGGTTTTTTTTAATTGCAGACAAATTGGAAATGGTTTATCCAAAATCTCACCAGGGATCTACATCTCTAATGCCTCTGACCTTGGCTGAGTCACCACATCAGTGACATTGCAGCTGTCCTGCCCATAGACAGGGCAGCTGTTGCACAGAGGCACGTTGTCACCCTGTGGGACCAGCCCGGGACTGTTAAAAACATGTGTCCCAGGGTGGCCGGGGCGGTCGGGGGCCGCTTGGTCCCAGCTGATGGGCGGAAAGCCCAGCTGGGCACTCTCCTGGGGTGCCAGGAAGGGCTTTGGGCTGCCAAAGGTGAATTAATGGAGTTAGTAGCTACAGGTTTTTAAAATGGACAGCAAGTGACTGTTCTGTGCTTTGAGATTTCATTATCTTAACTTTGTATCTTACGCCTCTTGAGAGAGAACGGTTATTCATTAAGTCTCTCTAACTTACCCTTCAGATTTGTAGGGGCTGACTAGTAATGATGGTTTTATAAAGCCTTTCCATTTTGTACTAAGTGATTATTTAAAACAGAGGGCTGACGTGTTAAAGTTCAGATACTCTGATGGTAGGGACAGTTGTATGAGTTGTACATGGCTCTTCCATTTAACCAGTCTCAAGAAGATCTGTTTGGAAAGCACAACTTCCAAAAAAAACGCAAACAAAACCCAGAATGATTTTTCCTCATAGCTTGCTCTGTTTCCTAATGGACAAAGCACTCAGTTTGTCACCCTTGCTTCTGATATGGGAAGCTTGTGCTGCGTTCAGTGCTGAGACCTCTTGCGGAGCTGCAGAAGGACGAGGGCTCACTCTCTGCTCAGAGACTGACCATGGGCAGGATCCCCCCACGTGTCTCAGGGCTTGTGAGGCAGATGCTGAGGTAAACGCCGTTTCTGCAGAGCTCGAGGCATATTGTCGTCTGTACTTCCTTTTCGTTTTTTTCTTTCTTTCTTTCTTTCTTTTTTTTTTTTTTTCTTTCCCTCCTCTTTGCTCTTTTGAGTGTTCATGGTCTCTGGACACATCGTTCCAGCTGTAGCTGGGTCGGGTTTAGAGATGGCCATCCCCAACCCACCACCAAGACTGTGGAGATCCTCCCTAACCCCTTTCTGTCACGCTGCCTCTGCTTTGAAACTAATAAACAAACCTTGCAGTGAAAAGTGTTTTTGCTCACCTGGATCGTTTTGACAGAACCGGGCTAGGGAGCGATTAAACATGCGGCGATGCCAGCCTGACCCAGGGCTGAGGGCGTGCTCACAGGGTCTCCCATCACTGCTGATCAGACCACCTTGGTGTGCGCCTCTCAGCAGCAAATACGTGTCCTATATTGAAAAAGAGAACAGCAGTAGTAATAACGGGGCGATACTTCTCCACCCACTGTGCTGTTAGTCCATGGTGTGCAGCCTTCTCAGTCAGAGGGGGGATTTCTGCATTGATTTTAGCTGCACCTCATCCTTCCCTCCCACCACTCAACTCTGCCTGGCGTGTGTCTGTCTGTCTGCTGGCCTGTTCCTGACAAGGACAGGTTAAATAGAGGCACAAGCCGTTGGTGAATCTCCACAACCCATCTGCTTCTCTTGCACCTGCGGCCACAAGCTGAACGTGAGTGTCCAGGCCAAAGTTGCCTGGCACCATGCTCCAGCAAGAGATGGGGAAAATAATTCTTCCAGGCTCTGTATCATTCAGCAGTTGCGTTGCCGTGACTATTATAAAATCGGTTGCAGTCTCCTCTTCACTGTCTGACCTGACTTCCATACTCAGCCCTGTTATGACTGAGATTGGCTGTGTTTTCTCCCCGTTCAGTACAGAAGGTTTAGTTATATCTCGGAGGGGGTATCCTTAAAGGTGACGGGTTAGCACATACGTTTTTCAGATCTCATAAATGAATGTAAACAACAGAAAAATCTAGAGCAGAGAGGTTGGTGAGAGGAAGTACTTATTCCTTTGTGTCTCACTTTCTGGGGTGCTCTCTAACTGCTGCTCAGGCAGGTGGGTCTCTGTGTGGGTGATGCCATGTGCCTCAGATATTTTAATCTCTGACCTGCACCTGGTATGTTCAGATGCTGAGAGTTTCTTCCTTCCTACGCAGTTTTTGCTGAGAAGCTCCGTCAGCTTTAAATGAGATGATACAATTCCTATAGCAAGGCAGGAGGGAGTGACATGGGGTGAAAAGGGTGCTCTTGGCGCAGGTTTGGCGTGCAGATGGCAGAGGGGTCAGGAGGGGTTCGAGTCATAAATCTCACTTGGAATTCTCAAGAGAGCAGCAGGTCTTTGCAGGCAGTTGAAAATGCAGATGCTCCCAGAGATGCGGACTGACATCTCTCGTGAGCTGAAAAAGTTATCAGGGTCGGGTTGGGGAGAATAGTTGGAAACCATCCCTTCCAGCTCCAGCGCTGAGACCAGCCGTGATTTATCTGGTTGGATGATGACGTGGCCTGGGGATCTGAACCAGCTAGAAAACAGTGTTCTATCTAATTCCTCCTGAGTTGTTTCCCACCTGGAAAAACTCCCAGCCCACTTTGCTTCTAGAGCACAGAAATGCTTATATTAAGCACAGCGCTGAGCTAGGTACTCCCTAGGCAGCAGTGCTGATGTCTGACCACTGTCGCAGCTGTTGACTCACTTGCTGTCTCGCGTCAGAGATGTGGGTGAGGGGGTGTTCAACGGTGCTGGGATCAGGCAATCCCACCTCTTCCTGCTGGACACCACCTGTCCTCCCCTTCAGGAGGAGACCGAAGGAAGGAGCTAACTTGGGCAAAGGGCAACCCACAGACATTTGCAGGGATTCACTTCTTTCTTTTTTTTTTTTTTCTGGTGTGGCTTCCAGAGTTCAAGTGTGAAGCATCGTTTTGACAAAGGAATATAAATTCCCTTTCCTTATGACTGCTCCTCCCCATTAACCATCCCCATCCTAGATAGCAGACTCGATACCAAGCCTTGTACCCATGTGTCTCTTTTGCAGCTGCGAGCAGAAAGCCTGGGGAACCTTTGATCATCTCTGACATCAAGAAGGGGAGCGTGGCACATAGGTGAGCGCAGAGTTTCCCATCTGCCAAACCCATTGCAAAAGATCCAGCCCGGTAATGAGAGGTAGAATGAACCCCAAGCAGTAGCATTTGGGTCTGGATTTTACCAGCATCCAAGGAGATCTCAACCCTAGAGGTTTGTCTTGCACCACAGGAGGGTTTGCAATAAAAACTGTCTGTATTGAAGCAAGTAGAGTTGAGCTAATGGAGAAGCTGGCCAGGGCACTGATTCAGATGTTTGCTGACCGTATAGGAGATGGATGTTTAGCATTTAAGAGCGTGTGGTAAAGGGCTTCATATATCCCACAAAGTGCTATGGTTCATCAGGTAGTTTGCCATGTCTCAGCTCCTGCTCAGGTGAACAGAGTGAGTGAATTGTGGGCACTGGTGGAGAACTGTGCAGATAACTCAGCATTTATTGATTTCACCTGTGATCCCAACACCTCATAGCAAGGCTTTCAGAGGAATTTAGTGCTGCTGCAGGGCTTGTTTGTAAGAGTGCTCATACAGGAGTTGCCATAAAAGGTAGAATACCCATCAGTTAAACATCAGGCATTTTTCAATGCTGTAGGTTACCCAGGCCGTATCTCTAACCTTCCTGCCTTGTTCTGTGTTGATGCATACCCTACACAAACTTCCTCTCTTTAAGTTACAATTGTCCCGGACTCTGTTCACGGTTGTTTCCCAGAAAAGATCAAGGACAGCAAAAAGTTAATATTGAATATTGTCATTGCCACTGCAGGACTGAATGCGTCATGGGATCTGAAAGGCAAATACAAATGTACTTTTAGTTTTCTTTTCCTTTCCACGCAGAACTGGCACCTTGGAACCGGGAGACAAGCTGTTAGCCATTGATAACATCCGACTCGACAATTGCTCAATGGAGGATGCTGTGCAGATTTTAAGGCAGTGTGAAGACCTGGTCAAATTGAAGATTAGGAAGGATGAAGATAACTCTGGTACAGAAATCCTGATGCACACTGGTGCCTGTCCACTGTAATGACATTTCCCAATTGGTAGTGCAAACCAACAAAGATAAGGGCTGCCACTTGTCCGGTCACCACTTTCCGATTGATTATAGTCTATTTTTGTTATTCTGCCCTTAAATGGAGTCTGGAAGGTTAAAATCCTATTTGGTATGAGCATGGCTGAGGGCCTTAGGCTTTTGCTTCTACTAAATACTGCAAGTCTTTCCTATGACCTCTTTCATATAGCTAATTAAAAAATTCAGCATTCCTGTTTTCTCTTTCAGATGAACAGGAGACAACAGGAGCTATTATCTACACAGTGGAACTGAAGCGATACGGCGGCCCCTTGGGAATAACCATCTCCGGGACAGAGGAACCCTTCGATCCTATCGTCATTTCGGGCTTGACTAAACGAGGGCTGGCAGAAAGGTGAGGTTTGGGGCAGAGGAGTTGAATTGATGCGGGAAGAGATCTTGAAGTTTGCAAAGTTCCTCTGCTGTCATAAACGCTTCCTATGAAGGTACCAAGCGCTGAGAAGCAGGGACAGCCCTTCCAGTCTGGTTCTGCAGACCCACATGCAGGAGACGTGGGGTGGTTGGGACTGTGCTGTCAAGGTAATGAGAGAGGCTCAAAGCAGGGCACTTCTGGAAGAGTCAGATCCAGTATGTCAGTTGAATGCAGCAGCCAGGAAGATGTATTTGTCTGCTGCTCTTCTACAGAGGTGCTTCCTGGTCTGTGATTTCCCATGCACATCTCACATTGGGCCCACGAACCCACCGTAGACTCCCGTCCTGGACTCAGCTATTGCTAAACTGGGACTTAGGGCCATGGCAGCGCTGTGTCCTGCTGAAACAGCAGATCTCGGGGGTCTTCTGGCCCATCCTTGGTGGTGGTTAGACTGTTAGGTATGGAGGTATCTCAGTGCAGGGCTGGCATGCTTCGAGCAGCAGACATTTATGCAGCATAAATGATGGTGCAGATTTACCTCCGGCAGCCGGGGAGGTTGGCTGTGTGTGTGCCTGTGTCTGAATATACGTGCATGCGTGGGATTTAAAGGATCAGGACATTGCTGAGAATATAAGGTGGAACTGAGTCATACACCGTATCTTAATTAATCTGTCTATACGGTAGCTGTGACGTGTAAATAGATCATTTCAGGAGCCCTGACTCATGCTTCTCATAGGGTTGCTTTACCTTGAGCTGCTTGACAGGCAGAACAGCAGCAAAAAAACCCCTGGACAAATAGGTGTAAAGTGCTAGACCTTGGGGAGGTTTGACTGCAGATCTGGCCTTTTGGTTCTTTCTGTTTCAAGGCCACACTCCCTCTTAGCTGGACTGTAAAACAGCTCACTGCCTCTTTCTGCATTGGGTTCCGTGAGCTCTCAGCACACACGCTGCTGCACATTCCCTTTGCTTTCCTTTGGTACAGAAAGCAGAACATCAATGTCTCCCGAGAAGTGGGGAAGGAGGATGGACTTAGTCCTCAGTGGTTCTTCTCTTCTTTATGTCGCTGCCTGCCACTGTAGAATTCAGTCTTTTTCCCTAGAAAATACTAGCTATAGAGTATCCGAGGCTTTTCTGCATAGCACCTCTGCACTGTACCTGCAGCCCAGCGTGAGAGAGGTTAAGGACAGAAAGCCCAAACGCTGTCAGGCTCAGAAGACAGCCTTGTACCCGTGTTGCTCTCAGTTCCCTTTGCAATGCCACGGCTGTTCCTCCTGCGAACTCGGATACGCATCAGTGACTGCTCCACAGAGAAACGTAGTGCAGGCAAGTGCTGCGGTACTATTGAATTTTGATCAGGAGCTGGCAGGCAGTAGGGAATGAAAAGCCTTTTGCGAAGAGCGATGGAGCCGTTCAGCATGTTCACTGTAGCTGACTAACAAATAACAGTGCCTGTGCAGAGGAGCGGCGTGGGGACGGAGCCGCGCAGGGATTTCTCTGGGTAACCTTGGCTACATGCAGGGAGGGCGAGGAGCGCTGGGATGAAGGCTGTCTACAGGAAAGGTGCTTTTTCTCCTGGGAATAACAGAGGGAGTGACTCGACCTTGTCAAGGGGAAAGGGGTGGTCCTAGTGTTATCCTAAATGACCCCTTCCCTGCCATCACTACCCTTCCCTGTGCCACAGGCGCCCTTAGCCAGGCTCTGAAGGGTGGGACAGGTTTCTGAAGGACAGGGATTTAAACCCAAATCTGCGCCTGGCTTTTGCTGGAGCACAGGACGTGTTTCAGCAGTGCTGGCACGGGGTGGACAAGATCCCAGCGTTTGGTAACGGGAACGCGCCGGCAGCTCTCGTAGAGGCACGAGTGAAGGTCTGTGCTGCAGCTTGGGCTGTTTGCTTGGTGATGGGGAAGGCAGGGTGTCCTCTAGGATCTGTCACACGTCTGTCACAGCGGTGACAGACTGTCTAAGCTGAAAAGGCTCCAGATTCAGATGACTTGGGTTTTATCTTGACCTTGAACATTTTTCTCCTTGTACATGCCTGATCTTATAGAAACCTACAGAGGCAGCTCAGGCTGTTGGGTTGGTGTCAAGCGGTGGCTCCCTCCCACGTTAGTCTCTGTTTCTTCTCCTTTGGTGCCTGCAGGTGGCTTTAGCCTGGAACATGGCACTTGTTTTCCTTCTTCCTGGGGAAGGGAGTGTGCCTGAACAATACCATTCAATTCCGGTGTAATGGTTCTCCAAGACCAATTTTGCGCTATTGCTGGCATTTTAAAGTACCTGACCAGCCTCCTCTGGTGCCACATGGTCAAGAAGATGGGGGTGGCTGCAGGAGGGTTTTGTCCAGGAGTGCTCATCACCAAGCCATGTTGGAAGGGGGGAGAAGGGATGGTGGCCCTGCCCACGTGCCAAGTAAATCCCTACCACGTGCATGCAGCCACCTCTTCTCCCGTGCTTGCTGGAAAGTGCCTGCAGCCCCTTTTACACTTTGCAACTGACCTGTTGCTTGATTCTGCTCTTGCATGTGTCCTCTGAGCAAGAAGGGACGTAGAGCATGAAGCTCCTTGGGATGGTTTGTGTTTGAGGTGAATTAGGGACTGTTGGTGATGATGGAGAGGTACAAGGGTCATTAGCTAGAAATGGCTTTCTGTCGCTCCCACTCGGCTTCTGTCTGCTTGTCCTCACAGGGGTGCCTGGAGATGGACAGATGAGAGGACTGGACTTTGATTTACTTTTCCCCCTTGAAGAAAAACACCTGACTGAACACGACCTTTCTCTTTAATTGTTTCTGTATTTTTCCCTGCTGAGGGACTTTCACAGTTTCGGCAGAGCAGTCATGTTGTTCAGAGGTGGGCGGTTGGGCTGGTGTCTTGGATAGGAGATGTGTCCCCACGTTGAGTTCAGTGCTACAGCAGGAGGCCCTCAAACGCTGAACCACTGTAGCGAGCGAAGAATCGCCTTTAAACTGCCAGCAGTTAAGCTTGATTTTTTTCGACTACGTAGATGAAACTTTTAAGACAAATCCTGCGGTTTGATCTGTAATTTATTTGAATGCACAAGTTTTCCCTGAGGGCTTTTTCGAGCTGATGTGGATAAGACGAGACGGACATCTAGTGGCTGGCTGGGTCATTGGGACACTGTCCACGTATCGCAGCAGCAGCAGCAGCAGGCTGAGCAGTCCTGCCTGCTCTTTGGCTACATTTCCCAATTTGATGTACTTATAGTAGATATTTCACAGCAGTGTGTCTACAGAAGTTTCATACTTTGGGGAAAGACAAGTAGCTGGTCTGCCTGCGATGGTATATCAAATCCCAGCTCTGCAAATCCCAAATACTGCTGTCCAATTTGGAGATCTGACCTGAGAGAGGCATGTTGCCATGGTCAAAAAGATATTGCGGTCCCGATTTGTATCTCCTCCTGGGTGGATCACACAGGTTACCAACAGCTGAACCTCATGGGGCTGCTGGAGGAGGAGAGGATTTGCTGCTCTGCCTTGCTGGCATCAGGGAGCTGGAGTGTGAGTGCGATGAGCTCAGTCCAGCCAGCGGCAAGCGCGAGCTCCTGCCTTGGCAGCCAGCACTGGGACAGACACATTCTGTCCTGCCTGCCCTTCCCGGAGCTGCGGCAAACACCAGGAGAGGTAAAGTGAGCCCCTGTCCGGGGGCAGACACAGAGGGGTAGGATGCAGGAGAAAGGGAAGAATTAGTTTGTTCCTGGCTGTTGCTGAAGGCTGAGGATTTATTTAGCTGAGAGCAGAAGCCAGTGCTGGAACGTGGCTGTGCAATAAAACACAGTAACCTCTTCTAGAGCGCTCGTCCTGGTGGAGAAAGTCGCAGTAGTGTAGCTTTAAACGTATCATGAACTGATCTGCAACTCGTTCAGCTCATGCTTGCACACACAATCTGTGTGTGTTGAGCCGTTTTGGTTTTTTTTTCAATGGGTTTCTAGGTTTGACTCATCATTTCTTTCCATCCATGTGAACATGCCCTTGGGTTCCATGTGTGACGACCGGTGGACATCACACACTGGAAATGCGTGTGCTTTTAGCATATAGACCCCCTTGCTTTGAAGAGCGTTGACTGTAAACTGGTCTGCAGTCCCAGTTCCCGAGGGGCTTGGCATCTGAGGAGTGTATATGTTCCTGTGCGTATTGGTATTTGCACAGGTGGAAGATGGGGGAGTGGAACCGGATTCCTGGTAGTGGTGATGAAGAGGAAATCACAGGTATACAGCGTACCTAGGGGAAACCAAGACACATTTGAAAGTGCTTGAGAGTTAATATGCTATTGCTTCAAGCGACAATTTAATGGCCTGTCTCGCAGAGGCGAATTGCTTCTCTGAAGTTTCTAACAGCGCTTTTTTCTCTCCAGAACTGGAGCCATCCACATCGGTGACCGGATATTAGCAATTAATAATGTGAGCCTCAAGGGCAAACCGCTGAGCGAAGCCATTCACCTGCTGCAGATGGCGGGAGAGACGGTCACTCTGAAGATCAAGAAGCAGACGGAGAGTGAGTTGGGGAGCCTGGTTTGGGGTGGGAGGGCGAAGGCGCACCCCAGCGGGGACCCCGGCTGCTGTGGGTTTTCCTTCATGTGTTGTGGCAGGTGAGACGAGGCAGCGTGCTCAGGGGCATGGCTGGGGACAGAGGGAAAAGGTGGGTGTTTTCTGAACTTCTGACTCACAGATGAAAAAAAAAAAAGGGTGACCCAGGGGCTTTCTGTGGTACTGGGAAGAGATTAGACAGCAGGTTTATTGGTGGCGGTAATATTTTTTCAGATTGACACCTTGTGCCTTGTGCCATTGGCGCCGTTCCCTGTCTGTGTGGGTGTTTCACACAGAAGTGAAGCAGAAGTTGCTTTTAAAAATAGAAGAGTGCAGGATCGTGTTTCGGTTTGTTTGTTTTTTTTTTAAATACAACCCCCCAAAATGAACAAGGGGATTCTGAGCTGGTACAATCCATGAAAAAAACCCCCACCTTTAATTCAACATTTTGAAAGTGACTGGCAATAAATCTTTTATGCCCCTTTTCCTGGCTTTGGGTCCTAAGATCATCTTTCAAAGCATCTGCTCTAGAAATCCCCTTCTCGTTTCCCTGCCAAAGCTCCCTGTGGCTTTGAAGCTGTTCTTCTTGACACGGTGTCAAAGAGCAGGAGCATACTTAGTACAGGCAGGCCACTTTTTGGGGGGGGATAGAAGGGGGATTGGTGAAACCAGGGGACACGCACGCTTTTCTCCCCGACTGCCTAATTACAGCCAAACAGGCTTTTTCATCAAGTCCAGAAAGTAGCGGGTGCATTCTGGCTGTGTTTTTCTCTCTCCCCACACCCAGCGCTTTCTGTCTTTTTTTGTTGCTGTGCTTCTGTGGTCTCTAGATTTAGCTGGACCTACCCAGCCAGGGGCCCATGGTGCTGTGGAATTTAGAAGAAATCAAATGCTAACGCTCTTCCAAGCGAGCGTGGCCCATGGGATGTCTGCCCTGCATCTGAAAAAGTAGCATCGCTCTTAAACATAGCACTTCTGTAGACCTCAAAGCAGTTTACAACCGCGTGACAGTGCACCTGGTTCACGAATGGAGGAAGCCCGGGCAGGGAGTGAGAACTTCACAAGTAGAGGTAGAACTGGGGAATTGATTCTCTTCAAGAAACCCCCGTCTCGTTCCCTGCAGCCAAGTGTCCCGATCCTTGGCCTGAAATACTCTTCCCCCCACCCTCGGCTGACATTTAACATTGTCACAGCCACTCGCTGAAATAATTGACATGCAAGTGCCAGTTGGAGACTCGTTAATCATTCGGAGAATGAAGCGGGTGTAATTGAAATTTCAAGGTAATCTTGAGTTAATCATGGTGAGCAATCTTCTGAATGCTTGGAAAATAGGGACTTTCAGGACACGGGGCTTTGTTTGGTAAAATAACCTGTCCTCATTGAAAAATGCAGACTTTCAGAGGGCTTTTTATCCCAGCCTCTGCGAGTCAGCGGTCCAGGGTGTGGATGGCTAACAGGATATCTAATCAACGAGGACTTTAAAATATTCAGTACAAAGAAATGTTTGTGCTGAGAAACCATTCCTTGCATAGCTATTGCCTGAAAGGGAATTTGATATAATGATAATAAGGGCCTATTATTACTAAAATAATGAAAGGGAAGGTCTGAGCTTCATCATCCACATTCAGCTTTCCACTTTCCAATCACTAATCAGGGGAAATTCAGCCTCAGAAAACCTGGCCCAGGAATTCCATTGTTGTTGTGAGACTGCATGGCAGCCTCTGGAGGGGTGGTGATGAGCCTTGGCTTGATATGAGGTTGTACGGTCTTGGAAGGGGGCTATAACTTCAGCTGCGGTAGTTTGGGACCAGGTTGCATTGTCATTGGAATCTCATTAAAACATCTGGTTCTAACAGCTTTGCAGCCAACACCTGGACTAGGTGCTGCTCTGAGTAAAAAGGAGAGATCCAGAGAAGCTGTGGGCTATTGCTTGCAGAGGCCAACACTTCTCTGGACAGGGCTGTTTGGAGGAAGCTTCCAAAGGCACAAGAAGATGTGCTTGTGAATTGAGATTAGGTCCCAACTCTCTCCTATTTGGGAATCTACAAATCCCCACGGTTGCTCCTTATATTCCACCTGCTAAAAACTCAGAAAGGCGTTTTTTCTTGATTCAGCTTAAGTTAGGAGTACCGCATTAAATTCTTTCAACTTCAGTCTATAGGCCTTTCTCAGCTACTTTTGAAGAGCTGAAGAGGTACTTCAAAAGACTTACAGTACCTGGGCTTGCTCCCGTGTCAGCATTAGCCTTTCCCTGAGGCTTTCTCTTTGTGCCTGCTAAATCAGCGTGTTCTGATTTCAGAATCCTATCCCAAGAAGTCGGGGAGTATAAACGAAGTGAGCGACCCAGAAGATGAACTGACGGACTCCCAGAAAACTAGCAAGCTGTCTGAGATATACTCCACCACAATTCCTAGCGTGGACAGTGCCATGGAGTCCTGGGATGGCTCCGGCATTGATGCTGGGTATGGAAGCCAAGGTAAGCCAGGGCTGTCTTTTCTTAGGGGTCTCTGGGCCAAGGTGAAGACAGGCAGAGCCTCCAAACCTGTCTGGAGACTGAACATGAGCCAAAGCCGCATTTGCATGGCTTCTCACTTCCAGCAAGTAACAAAATGTATTTTAAAATGCACTCATGCGGTGCTCTGAGTTGATGCATCTGTTTCAGGTTTTTATTGGCACATTTCTTCTGGCTTATATGGCATCATACTGTTCACACCATTTTCAAAACCATTACAGCACTTTATAATTCACATAATGAGGGGAAGCATTCACTGGCCATATGTCTTACAGAGTATTTGGTCCATAGCTCACTTTTAATTCTCCAGAGAAGCCGTGTAGGACACATTAATCCTCTTCAGGATGTTTTAAAAATCCACAAGAATGTCTTGTGACTAGGAGCACTCACTTAACAAAATAATTAAGGTAATACTACAAGAAAGTATCTCTAGGTCTCTAGCGAGCGATCAGATGAACACATGTCTTTGAGGCCAGGTTTATTCAGCGGTGTCTTCTGGCAGACATATGGAATTGGGATGGAGGATGCTCTAGTCATGGGAATAGATTTTTACTTGGAGAAAAGCACTGGAAAATAGTTATTCCAGTCCAGATTTAGTGACGTAAACTAGTGTTAGCCCGTGTTGAAACAAAACAAAACCCTGAATCACCTCCGAAAAAGGAAATTGGTGAAAAGACTGCTGTCCGGAACAGAATGTGAAAACAGGGAGGGATGCTGCAAGACCGCTCTTGCAAAGCACCTTCAATGTGCTGAGCAAGGTGCATGCCTGTGCTCACTGTGCTTTGACTTAGACAAGTTGAAGGGACAGCACCGCGCGGGTGTCTCTTCCACCATGCCTGCGTCTTCCTTCAGCCTCCGTTGGTCTGAAGTCTTAATTTAGGAGTGCAGTTGGGACCAGAGGCTTCATTAAGGAGGAATCCCCTGGCCTTCATAATACCGCAATCCTTCTCCATCTTAATTGAACGTTAACACAAGTTGGACACTGGATTTAGCAAAGCGATTGCTTTTACCGGTAAATTGAGAATGAGTAATTGAGCCCAGAGCCCCGGGGAGCGGGGCTGATGCCAAGTTGCCCAACATTCACAGACTGCAACTTTGCTTCAGGGGCTCTCTCGTCTTCCCCGGCAATTGCGTGTGGCTGCATGGTGGTGTGCTGGTGCTGGCTGGGAAGAGGGATGCTGCAGGGTAGGGAGAAGGACACGCAGGGTTGCCCATGGGATGGGCAGGGAAGACAGGATGCAGGGAGACCTGGGTTGCACAGAACACGGAGACTGGGGTTTACACCCCAAATGGAGAACTACAGATTGGATTCTGCAGCCTTGTAGGTTTTAGGCTCATCCACAGCTTTAGGAAACCGCTCAAGGAAGGGTTTGGGCGAGGGAGCTGTGCTGGGCCTTGTGGGAACATGCCACCAGGTGGCTCTGAATCCCAGGAATCCAGCCCATCTCCCTGGAAGGAGGAGATGAAACCAGCGGCACGCAAGTGACAGCTCTGCACACATACCCCTGCGGTCCCAGGCCCCCTGCGCCCAGCCCAAACCTGCTGCCCACCCGCTGCAGGGACCTGCATGCAGGGACCTTGTTCTGCTCTGGCAGGCAGCGAACGCTCCTGACTGCCGCAAGATGTTGGCAAGGACTTTTCTGGGGCTCTCTCCAGAGCAGTCTAACCTTTAAAAACACACAGAGGAAACACTCAGCTAAGTGAAATAACAGGCCTTGGCATTTTCAAAGAAAGTGCTGGCGTTGTCTTTGGGTATTTCCAGCGCTCTTAGCTGTTTGGGAGGTCAAGTCTCCCTTAATTATGTGTTTCTCTGCTACCTCTTCCTGTTCACTTGGCAGAGCATGTAATGGAAGTGTACAATGTTTCTTGGAAAGACTGTGAGGATTTCTCTGAAACACTGAATGGGCAGCAGGAGGTGGGCAGGGGACTTGTGAGATTTATTTCTACTGCAGATGGCACTGACACTGCTAAGGGATGGTCTGTTTTGGAAGGTTTCTGTCCCGGCAGCTCCTCATGAGACCTGGGGATCTTGTAACTTGGTAGTGATGGATTTCCATCTCTGGAGTAAGACATAGCAGTACAGAAAAGTCCATGGGGGCAGACATAGTGAAACTTGCCTCATTTCATCCTAACGGTCCGTATTGATCTCCTATCAAATGTGATACAGATGAGCCTCTCCTTCTCAAGCGGGCAGAGTTTGTCCTCCTGTTCCTTGCCTTTCACACACACATCCTTGACGCAGTTTTCTGTACCTTCACCAGCTGATCCCGAAGGCATGGGAGGGCTCTGCTGGCTGCGGTAACTGGCTGGCAGCTGTTGGGATCAGGGCTGGCTCTTCCTCATTTACCACTGCTGAGCACACTGGAGCTGGTGGCCACCACCAGGTACCTTCAGCACCGTTATACTTGCTGGAGGGAGGCTGTTGCTTCTGGCTGCTCTGGATGCAATTTCTTTGCTGCATATCCCATCACTTTATCCTTCTATATCCTATTACTTTTTTTGTGCTGTCCATTAAGTCCCTAAGACAGTTGAGAATCTAAATAAAGATATGTTTGGTTTTTTTTCTCCTAATAGAAATCAGGCCTCCAAATCCTTCAAAACGAATGGGGTTGGGCACGCTGAGGGAAGCTTGACAGCAATTTCTTTTTACCCTTTGAAGGACTCGCTGTATTTAAAGGTGGCTGCTTCAACAGCACAATTTCTGTTGGGTTCAGTGTGGAAACAGGAGCCGTTAACCAAGGTCGGAGCTGGCTGGGGGTAGGATCTGCATCTGTGGGTATACGTAGTCCCAGGTCTGTGAATCCCAGACCCACACCACAAAACTACTCAGAAATGGGAGAGCAAAGGAGAAATGGTGCATCTTATGATAAGCTGAGAAGCTGCTTTGGTTAAAGCAAGAAGAGATGGGAAGAGGAACTCCTTGTGGATGACTGAGATGGAAGCAGTATGCAATCCATATGGGCTCAGGTTTGGGACTTGGCAAGGAGGCTCTCCTGGCTCAGCGTGACTTACTCCATTTGGGTTTTCTGACCAGGTGCTACCCTCTCTCTCTCTCCACCCCCTCTTTCCTTCCCTAGGTACGTACATACCTCAGGCTGCGGGCATTGCCCTCCATCCACACGAATGGAGACACAGCAGGCAAAAGAGCAGCACCCCTCCAGGGGACCCGAGGAAAAACTACCCCTACATGGATGGAAGCTACAGTGAAGACGACTGGGACAAGCCCAGCAGGTACGGAGGGGTGGGAGGAGGCAGGAAGGCATGTCTGCAAATGTGGTTGTCACTGCAAAGGGGAAGGGGGCATAGGAATGTGATGGAGCAGCAAGTGATGTCCCCATCTTGTCATTGGGCAGCCTTGGGGAGGGGTGCTGGGGTGGTGACCTGCTCTGTCAAACCACCTCCACGTTGCCAGGTTACCCTGGCTGTAGCTCTGTGGCACCTCTGCCGTGGCCAGGTGACATTTGTGTCTGGAGTTAGGCCGGTCTCAGCTGCGTGGACCCACAGGTTCTTACCACGTCTCAAACTCCTGCCATGTAAAGGCTGCAGTATTTTCATAGGTTAGGTGTAATAAATAGGTATGGTCAGGGCTGTCCCCGCATGTGCTGGCCAGACTTTTTCAAGTGAGGATGCAGCTTTGCAACAGCTCAATGCCACAGAGTGAAAAGGGCCAACCAAAGCTCGTGGAGGACCAGTATGAGGTTGCATGCCCAAGTTAAAATCTCCCAAAGCTGTGGCTGGACGTCTCTCTCCGTCACACTTTGGCCTTTCCACCACCACGAACAAAGCCATGCTGAGTGAATGTGATTGAGTTAATCCCCCGGCTCAGCCAGCATGGGAGAAATCCTGCAACACCCCCTGAGACTTTGGAGGAGGCTGCAGCTGCCCCTTGCTTTGGATGTAAATGCTGCTGGATCTGCCCTGGCCAGAGACACTGAGCCGCGCATGGTGGAAAAGCCCCGTTGCTTCGTAACTGACCCTCCCCTCAACATCCTCCAGAGTCCCCATAGTTGTGTGTCTCGTGTTGTTACTGTCGGTTCTTTTTTTTTTTTCTCTTATTTTTTTCCTTAACTTTTGTTTGTCCAAACAAAACCCTTAGAACATCTCATGGCCATTTCCACCTATTTAAAGATGATCAAACTGGCAGGAAGGCTGGCAGCGGCGGAGACTTTGTTCTTGTTTTGCCTCTCAGCGAGAGCCAGCTCACAGAGGTCGCTGATCCCTCGTGGCCCTCCCAGCGAGGCCGCCGACAGCTGAAGTTCACAAATCTGAGTGCTCGAAGCCCCGCGTGTCCCTAATGAGGGCTCCGAGCCCTGATGTCAAAGTGCAAGTGAAACGGTTCATGCGGCTGAGCCCTTTTTGTTAGGGAGAAAACCAAAATGTCTCTAACGCCCCGGCTGCCTTTAGCCTGGAAAAACCTGCTGACCCTGAGAGCCTGTACTGATTCATCCGCGTCCTGGATGTGTTTGTTATATTGCTGACCTGAGAGGCAAGAAACTGGTAACTGGGACGTTTGCCTCTTTGGGAACCTGGGAGCAGAGGAAGGAAATGAGTAAGGGGAAAGAACCAAAAATTCCTTTTGGGGGGAAATTTTGGTTTGTTTTTATAAAGTCTTGCTGGGTGTTTTTTTGACCTTTCTGCTTGGCGTAAAGGCTACTGTCCTTTAAAAGCTGATGAAAGGTAGGGGGTGGATTTAAAATACAATAAGCCATGTCAGATACCGCTCTCTCCAGGCAGGCCATGATCCCTTAAGGAACAAAAGCATGTGTGTGTGAGTTTATGCCTGCTACAGACTCCCATTTAAACCAGTGGATGAAAAGCAAAGTGTGCGCTAAAGGCTTTTCAGTTAACAGGGATCTGGAAAAAGCTCTATTAATAGCCCAAGGGGTCATTATATATTTAATGGAGGCCAGCCTCTCTTTGTCTTGTACTCAAGTAAAATGTTTTGACTTTGCTAAGTGGCTCTGGTGGATGAGCGTCCCTTCCCGTCTGCGGCGCCGATGACCATTAAGCCATGCGAGATGCTGCCAGATGTTGCAGAGGTGGAGCCTCGTCCATGCAGCTCCTAATAAGATGCGTAGAAGATGCATTAGGGCCGCTCTAATGTCACTGTCCCCTTGAGGTCTCTCCCCGTGGCACGTTAGTGGGTTTATCACGACCTTGGGTTAACACCGCAGAGAATTTCCTTCAAGAGGCTACTGTTAAACTGAGCGCTGACGGGCTGAGTTTTGCACAGAGTCTGGTGTTCAGTAAACAGTGTCCAGTGTCACCTACTTCTCTGGCTTGTTCAGAGGACTTCGGCATGTTTAATTGCTATTTGCTTTAGAAATCCAAGAATTGGATTGCTGAAACTGCCAAGGTGGGAAATTGCAGAACCCCCAGCAGGACGTTCACGGTGTTCACGTTAACGTGTGTTTGTACCAGCTTGAGAGAAGTTCTCTCTGTCCTTACTCTCTGTTGTAGACAGAACTGGTGGCAGTTTTTACATGGCTGTAAGTGCCATGACTGTTATATAGCAAAAAAAAAAAAGACCTCCTGAAAGTGATGGCTCAGCTCCCTGACCATCCCAAAGCAAAGGAAACTCAGTTTGTATGGGTTATGCATGACACTGTCGATATTGCTGGCTGTAGTGTGCGTTTACTTGTCCAGCCCAGGGCAATCATTTTTATATACATCTTTGCATTATTTACTCTCATAGAGACCTAATGTATTTATCATTTTCTCACCATGTCTGTTACCCTCTGTGTTTTTCTCTCTCTTCTCAGGTGTTCTGTGTCTCAGATCTGAGCTCTATCCCATCAGCCTTTGTACTAACAGTCTCTGAGGCTCCTGGTTTACCCATAACGCATCCTTTTTTCTTTCACTTCTCTATTTCACCAAAACGTCTTCCTAAACCTACAATCTTCCTACAGGCACTTTTTAATTTACCCTTTGAACTTTGACATTGCTACACCAACTTAATTCTTCCTTTGAAGGACACTTGCCCCGTTAGTAAATGCATGGAGGTCTCGTGTTCGGACTCTTGTCTGAAAAGTTCATATTGTTTGCTTTTGTATATGAAGACTCTTCAAGTCTCTGCTTTTACTGGTGAGACACTTGCTGTAGCCTTGCGGCTTTCATCCCGCTGCAGAAGAGTGCTGACAATGTTTGGTTCCTACGTTACAACAGATACCCCAACCGCCAAAATGGCCTTGAGACCACTCACGAGGATAGTTTTTGGCGTGTTTTTGGAGAAGCTTTGGAGGATTTGGAAACATGCGGCCAGTCTGAACTTTTGAGGGAGATTGAGGTAAATCACTTTCCGAATTTGCTGCCTGTCTGACTGTTTTGCTCTTGCCGTAAATGTTAAGAGTGTTTCCCCAGATCTGTTAATTGCTCGTAGCATCCCTGTGCTGCCAGTGGTGTGAAGAAGGGTTTGAGTTTAATCCATGTCAGTGTTTGTACTAATGGATAACTGCGTCTCATTAGACAGTTGCTTGCGTGCGCTTTTTCCCTGATGACTTACCCATCAGGAACTCCACGCTCTTTTTGCAAACTGTTGCTGGCCAACAATCTTCACGTGACTGCTGGCAAACCTTCCCTATCAAACGGTAAACCCTCTGCTTGGAAAGATATTGCCTGTCTGAAGCACTTAAAGGCCAAGCAAAAGGAGCGCCCATAAACCCGACTGGGACTTGAAGCCTTGGCTTACTTCAAATATAGACAGGCCCGAGATATATCTTGCATTCAGCTGTCACTCTGCCGGAAACTGTTTCAGTGAAATAGGTAATTGGAAGCTTTTCAGCCAGACTTCCCCATGGAAAAATCTGAGAAGGGAATTGCTTCCTGCAGAAATAAAGGTGTTTCCTCTCTTCACAAACCACTTTCTCTTTTCTTTATCCAAAATGCTTTGGAGGTCATGTTATTGTGTCCGGTTATAGGATGAGGAGCCTGGGTTTCTAAGCCGTGGGATGCAAATAAAGGCCTCCCTCGAGACTGTCGAGCAGGGGGAAGCCAACCTGCCCGGCAGGATGGGCCCCGTGCTGCTCCCCTCCCCGGTTTAGCTCCCACAGCCCAAAAGAAGGAGCGGGACCCCGCGAGCTCATCTCTCCCTCTGCCTTCTGGGTGCGGAGGACTGGGGAGAGCTCGCTGGGTTGTGCCCTCCATCACCCCCAGTGGGACTGTTTTTATGCATAGTTGCATATTGCTTAGGTTTCAGAGAAAAAAGGCAATTTCTGAATAATTGGAAGTGGAAAAGGAAAGTCCTGTTTTGGTCTATATGGTGGCAAGGGACTTACTAATTGTTCTTTCCTCCTTGATCCTTAGCAGCTGTAAGTGGGGGAGGAAATCTCAATTAAATTTATCGTGCTGAAGCATGAAACGGTGTATTTATTATCCTAACTGCTTAAGAAAATGCTGACTTAAAAAAAACCAACCCCCACAAAATCTCCAAACGCCAGCCCCCACAAAATATAACTTCTTCCCTTGATCACTTATTTCCTGGACCTGAATGTATTTAGGAATGAGTTTAAGCAGCCGCTACCAACCTTTCTGCACTGCTTAAGAAAAAGTACCCCTCTGAAATGATGCATGAACATTTCTCTTCTGCTTAATGCCTGGCATCTAAATGTAAAAGGGATTTGTTGGAATACTGTGAAATGCCAGGAGAGAGAAGATGTCTTTCTGCCCAATCCTTTTCCTTTTCTAGGGATCCGTGGTGCAGAGACGCGTGGGCTTTTGATTCATGCGGTTTGAAGGCTTTGGAGCTTTTGACGAGTTATAGCAATGCTTTTAGAAATGTAAAGAAATTTTACAAAAAGCTGAGCACCTCTAGGGTTTTGGTGTATTTAATGGACTTTTAGAATATTTTGGAAAGTTCTGGGGACAAAAGGAAAGTGTTGTGTTTTTAGCAGAATTCGGGTGGGTTTCAACTCCCCTTTTATCGAATCTGAAGTACCACTGATCTGTTCCTCCCTCTCCGTGTGCCCATCCTTCCTGCGGCGTGGTGTGGGATGTGCAATGCTCATTGGGGCTTTTGCTGTATCGCAGGTTTGTAAGCCCCAGCTCCTGGCCTCCTGTGATTTTTATGTCAGTCACAGATTTTTTTTTATTAATTTTTTT